>CAKAOI010047576.1:5180-25138 GCA_916701655.1 Sebastiscus albofasciatus
CTTCTGGATAGTCACTCTGAGGTTTTACTAGGTTTTAGATCTATATTGAGTATTATATCATATTTTCACTTTTATACATAGACTGTTTATAAGAAGTGGACGTAGTCACCGTGACATCACCCACTGGTTTGTGGACTGCCATTTTGAAGCCTCGAGTTTGGCATTTTGGTTGTCACCTTGGTTTTTGGTCGTCGCCATCTTGGTTTTTGGTCGTCGCCATCTTGGTTTTTGGTTGTCACCATCTTGGTTTTTGGCCGTCACCATCTTGGTTTTTGGTCGTCGCCATCTTGGTTTTTGGTCGTCACCATCTTGGTTTTTGGCCGTCACCATCTTGGTTTTTGGTCGTCGCCATCTTGGTTTTTGGTTGTCACCATCTTGGTTTTTGGCCGTCACCATCTTGGTTTTTTGCCGTCGCCATCTTGGTTTTTGGTTGTCACCATCTTGGTTTTTGGTCGTCGCCATCTTGGTTTTTGGTCGTCACCATCTTGGTTTTTGGTTGTCAACATCTTGGTTTCTGGTTGTCGCCATCTTGTTTTTTTGCCGTCACCATCTTGTTTTTTTGCCGTCACCATCTTGGTTTTTGGCCGTCACCATCTTGGTTTTTGGTCGTCGCCATCTTGGTTTTTGGTTGTCACCTTCTTGGCTTTTGGTTGTCACCATCTTGGTTTCTGGTTGTCGCCATCTTGGTTTTTGGCCATCACCATCTTGGTATTTGGCCATCGCTTTCTTGTTTTTTTGCCGCCGCCATCTTGGTTTTTTGCCGCCGCCATCTTGGTTTTTGGCCGTAACCATCAGCTTTTTTTTTGTACAACCAAATGCTAAATAAGACATTTTTATTAAGCCGACTAGTCCTCGCCGCCCTTCTGTGGCGTCCTCGCCGTCCTTCTGTGGCGTCCTCGCTGTCCTGAACTCGACTCACCCTGCAGACAGCAGCCAGTCAGCCAACACTCACCTCAAGGCCACGGGCAGTCAGCTAAAACTAACTGCATCACATCTATTCAGCACTCACACACACACACACACATAAATATCTCTGCACCTATCAAACACATATTTCATACCGTGACACAAACATTTATTGCACACAATTACACCGCATATCTCTGTCTCACACACACACACACACACACACACACACACACACTCACACACTCACACACACAGACGGATGCCCAGCCTTGCTGCTTCGATGCAGTTTCTTAATGGCCCCGCTGTCAGAGTGAGATTAATGGTCTCCCAACCACCGCCATCAGCTTGCATTTCTGTCCACCTCTCAGCGCGGCCGTTCTCACCGTCCTCTGAACAGCACTCAGCGGGGGTTGTTTGCGTGCGGCTCCTTCCGGCGGCGAAAACCTCCGACTGAACGCTCTGTTTCCCAGCGAGAGGCTGATTATGTTCCAGACCAAAAACAACAGTTCGCCTCTGCCAGCGTTGTTTGAAGAAAAGCACAGCGAAGTATTGAATAGAAAGTGTTGATACGGCTCTAAATGACAACGTTTGATCCCTAAATGATTGTGTTCAGGCTCGGGCTGGGTATCGTTTAAAAAATGATGCTAGTACCAATACCAGTACCCTTAAAGAGAAAAGAGAAACAAGCTGCGTTGTATTTTAATTAGGGTTATAAGCTGCCTTTTTTACATTCAAAGCTACTTCTATTGAGGTTTTTTGGATGAAGCTTCAAATGTCTGTTGTCATATTTTGACCCTAAAAACGTTCAACTTTCTTCAATGTATATAACTCGTCAGTTTTGTTAGATTGCTGCTAGACCGCCCCATTAATACAGGTGTGTCAGGTGTGTTTTTTGAAAGGCTAAATGCCAACAAATATGGATTAAAGCAGTATATCTTGTTAGATAAAAACATGAATCTTTTTTCAATAGATTTTGAGTCTTGGACTGAATGAGAAAATGACAGAGACAGGGGCTAAATATTAACTTATTACAAAATGACACAATTAAAATATGAACAAATCATTTACAAGAATTGACCTGCTGCTTTATAGTTATTGGAAACGTTTTGGATCGACAATCCTACGCAGCCGCCATGCACAACATGCAGATATATTCGGTCAGGAATGTCTGCTCTACTCTTATTTTATTTCAACGGTTCAAACGTTCAAAGAGAATGAATTGAATTATATCACATAACTTCATTATCAGCTTTATATTGTACCTTTCTGTTCTATAATTCAGAAACAGGACAGCGTTACTGGTGTTGTTGTTCTGTATAACTCTGTATTATCCGGAGGTAGTCGTGTCTGTATTCATGTGTGTGTTCACATGTGTGATTTCTTTTCAACAAAGCTGTGCGAGCTGTGAGCGTAATGAATGAATAAACTCCTGAAGGTGTGTTTAATATTGCATGAGCAAACTGGCAAACATTTTATTTTTGGATCTGAAGCGAGTTAACACAATATTTGTCTCACACAATGCAGGAGATGTTTTGTCTTAAGATGTAATGAATATGCTGTTTGATCAGGGATGAGCGGTGTGTTTTCTGTGCTCGTAGCTGCCGCTGTGCACAGATGCATGAAACAAAGTTGGTACGTTTCCAGACCTGGTAAATTGCCCTTGTCAAAAACAGTTCAAGAACGCCTTTCTTCAATATACAATGCAGAGCTGGCACCGGCTATAAATCAAGTGCGATATGCCCGTTGGATAAAAGAAGCTGCTTCTCTTTCAGCTGCGTTGCTCTAGTGTGTGATCATCAGATTGTGTCTGAGCTCAGCAGAGGAACGGAGTGACTAAAAGGACTTTGTCTGACCCTTCAAACTGATGAGTAAGAGAGAAAACCAAATGTCCGTCCTGTGCTCTGCATCAGCCGCATTCAGAACGAGTGGTGCATGATGGGTACGGTCAGTGTGTGTGTGTGTGTGGGGGGGGGTTACAGAGACACACTGAAATACTGCTGACTCAGACTGGAGGGGAGAAGAGCTCACTGTACTGTAGCTGTAATAAAAACTGATACACACTCAAAAGGAGAGTTTCCTCAGTGAATGTTAGATGTTCGGGTGTTTGTAAGGTCGTCTTCTCCGGGTCCACTGCAGCAGGAAGCTGAGCGATGCTAAACTCAGACCTAATAACGTCCTGATTCACCAGCTGCAGCCCGAACTACGGCTGGGTATCGGTACTCAATACTGAAATCATCCAGTACCAAGTAGTATCGAGGGGGACCCCTTTGAAAATGGCCATGCCAGTTTTTCCTCGTCAAAATGTTGTGTAAGTTTGGAGCGTTATTTAACCTCCATCATGACCAGCTAGTCTGACATGGTTGGTACCGATGGATTCATCAGGTTTTCTACTTTCATATGATACCAGTATCTTCACACTAGTCACCATCTTGGTTTTTGGCCGTCAACATCTTGGTTTTTGGCCGTCAACATCTTGGTTTTGGGTCGTCACCATCTTGGTTTTTGGCCGTCACCATCTTGGTTTTTGGCCGTCAACATCTTGGTTTTTGGCCGTCAACATCTTGGTTTTTGGCCGTCAACATCTTGGTTTTGGGTCGTCACCATCTTGGTTTTTGGCCGTCACCATCTTGGTTTTGGGTCGTCACCATCTTGGTTTTTGGCCGTTACCATTTTGGTTTTGGGTCGTCAACATCTTGGTTTTGGGTCGTCACCATCTTGGTTTTTGGCCGTCACCATCTTGGTTTTGGGTCGTCACCATCTTGGTTTTGGGTCGTCACCATCTTGGTTTTTTGCCGTCACCATCTTGGTTTTTGGCCGTCACCATCTTGGTTTTTGGTCGTCACCATTTTGGTTATTGGCCGTCAACATTTTGGTTATTGGCCGTCACCATTTTGGTTTTGGGCCATCACCATCTTGGTTTTTGGCCGTCAACATCTTAGTTTTTGGCCGTCACCATTTTTGTTTTTGGCCGTCACCATTTTGGTTATTGGCCGTCACCATTTAGTTTTTTGGCCGTCACCATCTCTTTGACAGCCCTAATAATAATAAACGACAGGCTAAATACACACTTTGGCTCCTACACGACTAATCGACTAGCGAAATCTTAGTCAGCTGAGACCTAAACGACGTTTAATCGACTAAGAGGAGGTATCCCTAACCGACCAGCTCTAACACCTCCACCCGTCTGGCTCTCTGTCTCTCACTACATCCCTCATTCACAGCAGCTCTACGTCGTCTCTCTCAGTTTGCCTCCAACATGCTTCCTCAGACCCAAACACACAGCCGTGCCTGAGAGGGAAACATGTAGTGAGTAATCAGACATGACTGAAGTCTCCTGGTAAACATCAGAGACGCTCTTGTCATCTCACTTCCAGTTCCAGCAGTAAACCCTCCGACGGAGACGGGCTGGGGTGAAACGGCATTAAACACACCAGAGAGTTTCCAGCTGTTAACGCGCTGATTGAAGCAGACAGCTCCACCATGTAACGCTGTGTAAAGATTACACCATTAAAGCTCCCAGCGTCGGCTTTATGGACGTCGTTTCCTCAGGAATACACACTCATTTATAATCTGCTAGACTGAGAAGTGATCCCTTCATCAGTCTCATTCACTCTCACTAATATTAATTCATATTAATAATATTTACAGAAGCTCTAAATGGACATGATTCAATCATTTTTAATGCCGTTATCTAGAGATCTAATTATGTCGTTAACTAGAAAACGAGCTTTGTTATCTAGAGATAATGACATAATTAACTCAAACAAAAGGTTGTTTTCTTTTATTGATAATAATGTTTGGGTTATTTGGGAAAGTTTGTGACCCGGCAGCCATGTTGAGATCAGTTGGGGAAATACCAAGCATATACCAATAGGCATTACAGTAACAGAATATTGATTCATATCTGATCAGCGCTGCCTAGTTGACGCTGACTTTAGTTGACTTAAAGGACACAGGTGTCGCTGTTAACAAGCATTTCTGAAAGTTACAAACAGTCCCTTTAAGAAAGAAAGAAGTATTTTTATTGCATCACAGAGAGGACACACTTGCTTTTAAGTGAAAATCAAACAGTCTTAAATAAGGTAATCATAAATCATAAGGTGCATAAATACAGGATAAATAGTGTGAGTCTTTCTTACATGATAATTCCTGTATTTTTTTAATCAGGCTCCATTTTTCACTTCTCTGCCAGGATAGCAAGCTAAACAGCTTTTTCAAATCACTCTTGTGAGGATTTCACAATTATCCTGATAATGGGAATTCACCACAATCAACCTCTTGAGTGTTTTTTTATCGTGATGAAATCCTGCATCATCCCGTCCCTATGTGAGAGTAAACTGTAAGACATCCTGCAACAGTTAGGGCGAGCAGGTGTCCCACTCTACGAGGGAGTGCACAGGATTTTTATCCCTTTTTGTCCCATGGCTCTAGTTTTCAAAAGTCAAACCACTGCATGGCAGACGCTTTTTTAAAATCTGTCTTTTATCCGCTGGCTGTGAAGAAAGCAGGGAAGGCTGTCACCATGTTTACTGTCAAACTGAGCACACGTGGGTCAAGTGCGGGTTAACATGTCACCGTCTTTGCTACGCTACGCCCAACAGAGAACATTTAGAGTCACCGCAAAGTCACAAGTTGCAGATTTAGGCAGAATATGATGAAAACTAGCACAAAGAAAAAAGAAATGCAACTACAACAAAGAGTATTTATAAGTGGGTGAAACTGATGGAAGGGGATTCTCAGAGGTTTTTGCCAGTTATTTTTCAATTTCACACACAGGGGGGAATACAACATGAAGCGACACAGTTCATGTGAGTCTCATAAGAAACGTGCATCTCAAAAAGAGATGTGCTGATCTCGGGACGCATTCTGGCAAAGCATAGAGATGCTACAAGATAAGGAGCAGAATAGAAATGTTTATTATTTAAGCTAGATAGATGTTATATCAGAATTGTAGACTACCTCTCAGCCTTGTGTCCCACATCGTCCCACACAAACATACTCTTTCTCCCACCTTTGTTTTGTTGGGATCTGGTCACCCCTAGCAACAGAACATCTCTTTGTCCCAACATGTTTCGAGGGATTATCACCAGAAATGTTTGTTTAGTCTCGAGTTTTTAATAAGAACGTTTAACAAAATAGGCTGTTAGATATCAGTTATCAGCTTCAGGAATCTCTAACGTGTGATTATTGTTTGACTCCTTCAGGGTGTGGACACTGCAAGAAGATGAAGCCAGAGTATGATGAAGCTGCTGAGATACTCAACAAGGGCGCAGACGTGAGTTTCATGACGTTGTGTTTACGTGCCGTCCTGTGTGTTTTCCATCATTTAATTTAATGTGCTTTACTGGCGTGAATGTTGTTGCACAGAAAAAGAACAAGGTATAATCCTGAGGCTCTGTGATGAACGTGCAGAGCTCCGCCGGTGTAGCGGCGCCTCGTTAACGGATCATAATAATCCCTCCTCTTGGCCTGGAGGTTTTTTGGCCTGATGCATGCTGGTCTCCGCGTCCTGCAGCTCGTCTCTCGATGTGTTTCTGATTAGTCGGGCGTGTTCCTCTCCTCTCCTCCTCGTCTCCTCCATCATGTCCTCTGTGGTAATCTAACCCTCCCCAGCCAGGGGCAGGGCCTATAAAACTCCAGCCTGGTGACTCCAGCAATTATCTCATCGGTGAGCGTCCCCCCGGCCCGACGCTTGGCCCCTTCTCTTCCTCGTGGCTCTCTGCCCGGCGCTGGAGGTCAATGGGAAGAGCCTGGCCATTATCTAATATGGATGGACCCTTAAGACACAGCGTGTCATTTATTTTTCTCCTCTGTGCTTCTCTTCTCTGCTCGTCTTACTAACGCAGAGCTTTTATGGTATTTACACAACACAGAGTGCTCATTTACAAAGGTTGAACTTGTTTCTGTGTTAATTGGTGTCATGTAATCGGTTAGTCTACAAGGGACCTCGGCTGGTCTAATTCAGGGGTCAGCTACCTGCGTCCCTGTGGATTTATAAACATGGAAATGAATTTACATTTTCATTTTTATTTACCATTGTTGTAGGTCTATGGTACGACTGTACGACGGAGTATTAGGGCCACGTTGAGGAAAAAAATTTATCTGAGATTTCAAGAATAAAGTCATAATATTATAGAGTAGTAATTTTACGTGTTGTTTTCTTTATTTCTCGTTAAGTTATGACTTTATTCTCGTAATATTCTGACTTTATTCTATAAATCTCAGATGTTTTTTCCCTCAATGTGGTCCTAATACTCCGTAGTACATTGTCTCTTTGGCCCTCACTGCATTACACTTATATACTAAACTGGAAAAACAAAGTTCGGAAACTTGTGTTTGGTGGATTATTTCTCTGTTGTATCAAGGCTAATGGTCATTGTATTTTACATCGTTGTAAAGCCTGTTTATTTACCTTCGCAATGATGTTCAACTTGTAAGGATCATGCATTTGTGGGATGAGCAGCACAGCTGATGATGTGGGTAACGCCCAAGAAAAATTTGCCAAAATGCTCCATCAATGGTAAAAAGTGTATTCTCCTGTTGGTGTTGACTCTTGTTTTGAGTTTTTTGGTGGATTGGATGATTGAACTCTCTATCAGTAACAAGGAACAAACAAGACATATTGGCTATTTTACACTTTATTCATTTAATCCACCGTCAGGAGCCTCAGTAGCGGTGGAAGATCCATACGCAGCCATAACAGCCTGGCACCTCCTCCTCATGCTGGTCACCAACCTGGGCACACGTAGCTGTGGGATGGCGTTCCATTCCTCAACCAGGATTGGTTGCAGGTCAGCCAGCGTGGTTGTGTTGGTCACTCTAACACGTACAGCACGCCCAAGCTGATCCCACAAGTGTTGAGTTGGGTTGAGGTGTGGACTCTCGGCAGGCCGTTCCATTCTCTCTACTCCCACATTGTGGAGGTAGTCTGTGATGACCCTGGCTCTGTGGGGGGGGGCGGCGTTGTCATCTTGGAGGATGAAGTTAGGTTCCAGATTGTGGAGATATGGGATCGCCACTGGCTGCAGAATCTCATCCCGATTACTTCAATGATGACAAGCCTTGTTTTGCCAGTGAGGGAGATGCCGCCCCACACCATGACACTGCCCCCACCAAAAGCTGTTACTCCCTCGGTTCAACAATCAGCAGAGCGTTCTCCGCGTCGTCTCCATACTTTGACCCTGCCATCCCACTTTGGCAGACAGAACCTGGACTCATCACTGAACATGACATTCCCCCACATGTTCAGGTTCCATTGTCTGTGTTGTCGACACCAGTGCCAACGGGCCTGACGGTGAAGGGCAGTCATTGCAGGCTTCCTGGTAGCCTTATGAGAATATACTGTTTACCATCGGCAGAGCATTCTGGCAAATTTTTCTTGGGCGCTCCCCACATAATCAGCTGTGCTGCTCATCCCACAAATGCATGATCCTTACAAGTTGGACATCATTGTGAAGGTAAATAAACAGGCTTTCCAACCATGTAAAATACAATGACCATTAGCATTGATACAACAGAGAAATAATCCACCAAACACAAGTTTACAAACTTTGTTTTTCCAGTATATATACTTAGACTATAAACTGTGTTACCTTCATCACAATGATCACATGTTTTGCGGCTCCAGACAAATTTTGTTTTTTTTGCTTAAAATGTCTCTTTTGATAGTAAAGGTCGCTGACCCCTGACCTAATTGGACAGATCACGTGACTCACAGTAAGGCTTGTTATTTGTCCACAGAGTCCCGGGGTGCTGGCGGCGGTGGACTCCACGGTGCACAAGGCTGCGGGGGATCGCTTCAAGATCTCCGGCTTCCCGACCGTTAAGTATTTCGAGAGAGGCGAGGACAAATACACGCTGCCACACCTCCGCAGCAAAGACAAGATCATCGAGTTCATGCACAAGTGAGTCGCACACAGTTTAACAGGCACCACCAGCACTTCTTCACCCTCTGAGGTCTAACAGCATTTTATACATATTTTCTTAAATTCACGTTTTAAAAGGTAACTAGGGCTGTCAAAGTTAACGCGTTAATGCAGATTAATGTTAACGACACTTATTTCTTTAACGCATTAATGCAATTTGTGATTTTTAGGTTGTAGCGGCTCAGTTTTAAAGCTAGAGTGAAGATCCTGGTATCATAGTAAACTATAAAATCTGATGAATCCATTGGTACCAACTGTGTCAAACTAGCTGGTCATGGAGGAGGTTAAATGATGCTCCTAACTGTCATGTCCATTTCCAAAGGGGTCCCTTGTCTCCCCTTTACAGACATGCCCACTTTATGATAATCACATGCATCCTTCAACATCAAAGTGGTGTTCATTTGTGGAGATTATCTTGCTGAACAGAACATGTCAGTATCATGAAGGTGTGTTTGCACAGAGCTTATTTTATGCAATAGAACTCAATAGAACAATCCGATTGGCTGTTAGTGGAGGGAACCAGGGAGATGCTAACTTCCTGTTGGACTACAGAAATACTTCATCTCTGCAGGAAAAACCGTGCCGTAAAGGTTTTAGTGTTTATAGTTTAATGTTTGGAGAGGATCACTGTGAAACCTAACGGACCTGTGATGACATCAGTCCAGCTGTGGCAGTTACTCCATAAAGTCACAGTCTGCGACCAGAGGTCAACAGACATCATTAATATGAGGCTGACGTAACGCCTCATTAGTAATTATATACATGTTCCCAGCTTTCTTTCTCAGAAACAGGAAGTTAAATACTGTATATGTGTACTCTAGTTCTACCACTTCCACTAAATGTAAAGGTGTTTTTCCCTGTGCATAGTACTCATAATAAACTCTGCTGTGTTTCCTGTGTGCAGTCCTCAGGCACCTCCTCCACCAGAGCAGTCCTGGGAGGACAAGCCCTCCAGCGTCAGCCACCTTGGGTCGGAGGATTTCCGAGAGGCGCTGAAGAAGAAGAAACACGCTCTGGTCATGTTCTACGCTCCCTGTAAGAGCTCACACTGATTCACATCACTCCTGAAAGGCTGTTTTATAATTAGCACAAACAGTTTGTTTGCCTGTGTGTTGTACACAGAGTCGCAGTCCTGCTCCGTTGGACTTGTTGGTGTGATCATATCCTGAGTTTAAATCAGTGCGCTGACGTAACCGCGAGCTGTCTGTCAAGCTCCTCATCACTCAGTGTATATAAACCCCACCTAACCCACAGGGAGACTGAGCAGTGATTCACAGGACTCAGAATAGATTTATAAAAGTTACAAAGAAAGATCATATTTCAGAGTTTCTGCAGGAAAACGTGACATTTTATAATCCAGCTTTATAGTTATGATGGACTGTATGTCTGAGAGTGAATTCATCTGCTCTCAAGGTCAGTATTTAATACTCTAAGCAACATGGGAGAGGACAAATATGCTGCTTTATGTAAATGTATTGAATATATTGATTATTGTAATCAATTAACAACACAAAACAATGACAGATATTGATCCAGAAACCCTCACAGGTACTGCATTTAGCATAAAACAATATGCTCCAATCAGAACATGGCAAACTGCAGCCCAACAGGCAACAACAGCTGTCAGTGTGTCAGTGTGCTGACTTGACTATGACTTGCCCCAAACTGCATGTGATGATCATAAAGTGGGCATGTCTGTAAAGGGGAGACTCGTGGGTACCCATAGAACCCATTTACATTCACTGATCTGGAGGTCAGAGGTCAAGGGACCCCTTTGAAAATGACCATGACAGTTTTTCCTCGCCAACATTTAGTGTTAGTTTGGAGCATTATTTAACCTCCTTCATGACCATCTAGTCTGACCTGGTTGGTACCGATGGATTCATCAGGTTTTATAGTTTACTATGATACCAGTATCTTCCCTCTAGCTTTAAAACTGAGAAAATCACCAGTTGCGTTAACACGTTATTATCGCGTTAACTTTGACAGCCCTAGTAGAAACATTATTAAACATCATTTAATGTTAATTTAGGTTCAGTTTTACAGATTTGAGGCTAAAAGTTAAGAATCCAAACCTTTGTTAAAAATCAGATTGTTCTTTCTGAAGCATCTCGACGTCTCAGCGAGCAGCTGCGTCTCATCAGACGCTCTATTAGACAGCAGCTCCCTCACTGATAGACAGCAGACAGCAGGATGCAGATGGGGGGGTGATGTACATCTGGAGCGTCTCTTTGTAGAAGGAAGACAGCAGCAGCCTGACGTTTTGAAGCCCTCATCAGACACAAAGGCCAGAGGTGCTCGTGCGTGTGTGTGTGTATTGATAATTAACTCTGTATTCCTTCTGCATCGGTGTTGTATCTGAGAACTCAGATGAAGAGTGTCATAACACCGAGTCCTTACATCTTTAAAGAGCGGTTCAACGACAGAGACTCCGACCTTTCTCTGTGTGGACGTCTCATTTAGAACGAGAGTTAGCAGGAGACAGAGATGAGACGAAGGGGCTCGGTGTAAACTCACCACTAACACTTTCATCAGATTTAGAGAGCTGCACGTTCGCCTCATTCTGTTTTGTAATATATATATACGTGTATATGGTTTTTACATACAGTACATTGTGATGTAATTTGCCTCAGAATAGATTTTATTGAGTGTGTTTGTGAGAGTCAAAGTGTTCGTGCACATGATTCTCTGACGGGGGATTTCCGGCGGGTCAGAGGGAGAGAAAGTCACATCATAAATCCACAGCGCCTGGAGCTCATTGGACAAAAAACTACACTAAAGCATCATCACAAACTGAGCGTGATTATACCCCAGCAACAACGTAGTCCAGGTTCTATAGCGCTCCACATGTCCGTCCTTCCGTTCGGTCGCGTGTCACACTTTCGTTTCCACAGCAGAACTCGGAAACTATTTAACTTGGGAACTTCAAATTTGGTATGACGGTTCACAGTGTGGTCTAGTTGACCCTTTTGGGGGTTAGAAGTCCAGGGACCTTGGACTTGAGGAAGGTGAGCTAATAACTAGCTAGATTGTGCTCAATGGACTAATTCCATTAGTTCCTAAAGGGCAAAACCTTTGGCCCCACTTTAATAGGGGTCAAGCAGTGAGCGGGGGGAATGTGAATGTGTTCAAGCTACATTTATTAATCAGATCATTCAATAATCACTCAAAATCAGCTGGTGGAGAAGCACTGACCTCGAGGGTTGGCTCACGATATTCTAAACTTAAAACTAGGGCTGTCAAAGTTAACGCAATAATAACGTGTTAACGCAACTTTTGATTTTCTCAGTTAAAAAGCTAGAGTGAAGATCCTGGGATCATAGTAAACTATGAAACCTGATGAACCCATCGGTACCAACCAGGTCAGACTAGCTGGTCATGAAGGAGGTTAAATAACGCTCCAAACTAACACTAAATATTGGCGAGGAAAAACTGTCATGGTCATTTTCAAAGGGGTCCCTTGACCTCTGACCTCCAGATCAGTGAATGTAAATGGGTTCTCTGGGTACCCACGAGTCTCCCCTTTACAGACATGCCCACTTTATGATCATCACATGCAGTTTGGGGCAAGTCATAGTCAAGTCAGCACACTGACACACTGACAGCTGTTGTTGCCTGTTGGGCTGCAGTTTGCTATCTTATGATGTGAGCATATTGTTTTATGCTAAATGCAGTACCTGTGAGGGTTTCTGGACAATATCTGTCATTGATTTGTGTTAATTGATTTACAATAATAAATATATACATACATTTACATAAAGCAGCATATTTGTCCACTCCCATGTTGATAAGAGGATTAAATACTTGACTAACCTCCTTTAAGGTTCATTTAGCTTACTTTTGTAGTTTACACATTTGTATCAATGATGGAGAAAAGACAGTTACTACCTGACCGTCTCTCTGTAGTCTCTGTCAGTAATGAGGAAGGAGAGGTAAAACGTCTGTGCAGGTAGAGAGAAATGAGAGTGGCAGGTGTCGTTATGGACATCAGAACTGCCTCTCAGCTGCTGCTAACAGACCAGGATGCCAGCAGGTGTGAGAATTGAATGCTGAGCGGTTCCAGTGACCCGGCTGGTCGCTCTGCTCTCTACATGTGAGCTGTGTTTTATTTTTGATATATCCGTTTCCAGAATTGCGACAGAACCTTTAAAGGTTTAAAGGGCGTTTAATGTCGCAGCTAAAAGGGTACTTGAGCAGGAAATGGATTTGTGAGCGGCTCAGCGAGGCAGCTCTGAAAAGGAAGCAGTCAGTCAGAGTTGATGTATAATTGAGCTGAACGTAGAGTTATATCTGTGTGGATGTGAATGCAGCAGTAAAAATACCTAATTATAGCTGGTGGCCACCATCATTTACAGCAGGATCAACAACTGAATACGTTTAGTTTTGTACATTTTCATTATATAATGATGCCTTTTAATACGCTGTTATGCTGTTTGGGTGATGTCCTACATAGTACATCCTGTCGCTCTACGTAGAAAGAAACATTTCCACCAGTTTGTGGAGGAACTTAAAGGGACTGTTTGTAACTTCTTCCACGTATAAATCATTGCTGGTCGGTGTCATGCGCGCTCGCATGTGTCTCCGCTGTTCAGACTCAGACTCCAACACAAACTCCAGTGCTTCACCAACACCTCTTGGTTGTATCTAGTGAAGCCCGTCTGTTAAACAGTGTTGGCCGCGGTCGGAGGACGCGGGGGAGACCGTAGCTTTGGTCTCCAGGACCGGAGTCTCTGCTCCTCTGCCTGCCTTCACTCACACACCGCGCTCCTTCTCTCTCTCTCGCTCCACCTCTCACGTGCATGCTGCTCACTCCACACTGCAGAAGAGTTAGTGTAGCTCTGAGAATATCTAGTGAATGTTCAGTGGACGTTTGGTCAGAAATAACTGCTCAAGAAATCTTCCACCTACTTTCTCGTCTTTGACCCCGACTGATGGACGAGTGATTTAACTCTTAACTCTGTACATGAAAGCTTCTTGAAAGATCTATTTGTCACCACAGGAGGTGTTCTTGTCTTTTTCACTTTCCCCATTTCCAACCGCAGCAACAAGAAGAAGTGAGTACTTGATTTTAGCAGCTAAAGCGTCTACAGGAAGTCACAACTACTCATCTCAGTTATTCTAGTGTCTGACTGCATAAACACGTCCTCGTCTTCTGAGAGACACGTAGCTAGAATCACAGATTTATAGCTGCCACACAGCTCCATGTGTCCACCTGCTGGAGGTGAAGCTGCTGTCTGCTGTTGTGGTTCCTAGTGGCGGTGTGTTAGTGTAAGTATTGACTTCCTGTGTGTGGATGGCTGCTGGAGCAGAGTGAGCCTGCGTTTATGACGGCAATAAAGAGATTTACAGCCTCTCGTAACATGCGAGTGAACCACCTCTAATGTGGCGTATAAAGGGGTTGTGATGCTTTATGAACATGTTGGAGATGATAAATGATGTATGCAGGTGATTCAGTCTGTAGCATGTTGGTGTGTGTTAACGTCTCCGTCTGTGTGTCGTCCTCTCGCAGGGTGTCCGCACTGTAAAAACGCTGTTCCTCACTTCTCCACGGCGGCAGAGCTCTTCAGAGAGGACCGCAAGGTTAGTGCTGCTGTTATACACATATCGATTACATGCACACATTTACAGCGAGCGGTGCTGGTGGCGGCGGTGGTGGCAGGCTGACACTTAAAGGAACAATACTCGTTTTCTGTCATGACCCGCAGTTAGAGGAGAGGGTCAATATTGATCTCTGTGTTCAGTGAAATGTTAGAGCTGAGACGTGTTTAGTGTAGCTCAGCTGGAAGAAGCTGTTGGCCTCTGTTAAGAGGGAAAGACACACTTTCCAATAATCCCAAACTGTCCTACTCAGGTGTTGTACTTAGAGGTTTTCACTGGTCCAAACATCTGTGCCAAACCCCAAAAACACCTGGAAATGTAGTTCCCGGAACCGAACCGGACTGGGACCGAGACCCATGCAGAACCGAGAAATGTTGCACTCAAACTCAGCCGGGAGACACAGATCCGGATTTATCAGCTGATTGCTATTAACAAGTTCATTTCAGGGCTGTCAATCGATCAGAATAGTTAATCATGATTAGTCACGAGCTGTCTGTCAAGCTCCTCATCACGCAGTGTATGTAAACCCCACCTAACCCACGGGGAGACTGAGCAGGGATTCACAGGACTCTGAATAGATTTATAAAAGTTACCAAAAAAAGATCATATTTCAGAGTTCCTGCAGGAAAACGGGACATTTTATAAAGCAGCTTTATAGTTCTCTAACTGGGCACATCTGACCGACTGCAGTTCAATTATTACTACGGCTGTCAATCGATTCAAATAGTTAATCATGATTAATCACACGTTTTATCTGTTCTAAATGAACCTTAAAGGGAGATTAGTCCAGTATTTAATCCTCTTATCAACATGGGAGTGGACAAATCTGCTGCTTTATGCAAATGTATGTATATATTTATTATTGTAAATCAATTAACAACACAAAACAATGACAGATATTGATCCAGAAACCCTCACAGGTACTGCATTTAGCAAATGTGCAAAAAATGTGCAAGTTTGGAGCGTTATTTAACCTCCTTCATGACCAGCTAGTCTGACCTGGTTGGTACCGATGGATTCATCAGGTTTTATAGTCTCATATGACACCAGTATCTTCACTTTAGCTTTAAAACTGAGCCGCTACAACCTAAACATCACAAGTTGTTACAAACACTACACAACACAAGACGTGTTTAAAGGCATCTACAGAGACCACAGGCATGTGGTCATATCTGTACTGGACTAAATCATTATCAATCATGTGACTCTGGGTGAGAAAGTCTTATTTCCCCAGATGCATTCCTGAAGTCTGCATTCAGAGGGTTTGATGATGTTGCATAATCATTTCCTACAACATGGACTTTTGATTCTGTTTGTAACGCAGTCAAATTTCATTTAAAATGCTCAAATGTCATGACATTTTGTAATCAATTCTTCTGTTCTCCGCACACGTGCGTTTCCAGCTCCTCTGAAACGAGGCCGTCGGAGTGATTGCAGCCTCTCTCGGCGCTCTCTGATAAAGACCTTTAAACAGAAAACTCACCAGCTCCAGACTTTAGAAGGAGTCTGACCACTTAGCTAAAGCCCACACAGTCTCATTAAATCTCCGGCACACTTGTTTGTTTTCTGGGGTTACTGGAGGTTCATCCAGTCACAACAGGACACGCCGGTCCTCCATCATCTCTCCTCCCTCTGGACTCGTGTCCTGACGCCCTCCCACTTCCTGTTAAAACCCTCCCGACTGTTTCCAAACCACCTTAACTGCGTGACTCACACTCTGGTAACACTCACAGCTACGATTTATCATCTCAAAGTGACTCTCGCCTTTATAAAAGCATCAGATTGTTTCCTCTTGATTTCATATTTCCACTGAGATGCTTAATGTTACAGCACATCGCTCCGGTAGTATTCAGGCAGCGTTGCTCTCTCATTTGTTTGGAATTTGTCAGAATCATTGTCAGATGGTGTGAAACGGTGACGTCCTCCTCCACCACTTAGTCATCCGTTTTTCTGAGGCAATCCGCTGTAACACTTCTCCACAACATTAGAGATCCAACACATGATCTGGAAGTGTTGTTTTTGTGTTTTGCCTTTCGGCTGCAACTCCAGGAACTCTTAGAGTAAACACTGAAATACATCATCAGCCATACATCTACAGTATGTCCTCCTGAATATATAAAACATATGTCAGGGCTCCGGACTAAAGGTACATTCACACCAAGCACAAAGCCAACTTTTACTGCCGCAATTACATAGAAAGTTAATGCAAAAAGGCGAATAGATGCGAATTCTCACCGGGGATGCAAATGACGCAACGCAAACATGCAAAAATGGGTATTCGCAGAAGATGAACTATTTCAACTCAAGCGACAAATGTTCGTGACGCTGTGTCTGTGAAAGCCTCTCAGCGGTGAGATTCTCCTCTTGATGTCGTCACTGACGTCCTGACGTTGTTCAAAATGGTCGACAGACTTTGTTTCATGTACGTTTCATAACAACAGCTTGTACACCGATCAGCCATAACATGATGACCACCTGCCTAATATTGAGTAGGTCCTCCTGACCCGAGGAGGCATGGACTCCACTAGACCTCTGAAGGTCTGCTGTGGTATCCGGCACCAAGCCGTCAGCAGCAGATCCTTTAAGTCCTGTATAAGGTGCGAGGTGGGGCCTCCGTGGATCGGACTTGTTTGTCCAGAACATCCCAAAGATGCTCCATTGGATTGAGATCTGGAGAATCTGGAGGCCGAGTCGACACCTCCAACTCGTTGACATCCACATGATGTAAAAGATGATTCATCAGACCGGGCCACCTTCTTCCATCGCTCCGTGGTCCAGTTCTGATGCTCATTGTAGGCACTTTTGGCGGTAGACACGGGTCAGCACAGTGCACTTTGACCGGTCCCCTACGCAACAAACTGCTCCTCACTGTGTGTTCTGACTCCTTTCTATCAGAACCAGCATTAACTGTTTCATCAGTTTGAGCTCCAGTAGCTCTTCTATTGGATCAGACAACACGGGCCAGCCTTTGCTCCCCATGTGCATCAATGAGCCTCGGGTCTGACCCTGTCGCCGGTTCACCGGTTCTCCTTCCTCGGACCACTTCTGGTAGGTCCTGACCACTGCAGACGGAACATCCCACAAGAGCTGCAGAGATGCTCTGACCCAGTCGTCTAGCCAGCACTATCTGGCCCTCGTCAAAGTCCCTCACATCCTTACGCTGGCCCATTTCTTCTGCTTCCAACACAAAGTTCAAAGTTCAAAATGTTCACTTGCTGCCTAATATACCCCCCCACTGCCAGGTGCCATGGTAACCAGATAATCCATGTTATTCACTTCACCACTTCACGTTTTGGTCACATGAGGTTGGTACGGGTTACCATGGTTACACGTCTCCAAACGGCATGGAGACTCTCAGGAAGTGACGAAATTAACTGCTCAGTGTGTCTGAAAAGATAAATACTGCTCTTTATTCACACAGAAGTATGTTGAACGATAGTAAGTACACCTATTGAGGATGTAGTGCAGATGTGTGATTTCAGACGCAACCTTTGACTCAAAGTCCAACAAACATGAGCTTCCCTGACGGAGCAATAATTCTCCAAATGACCAAAGAAACAGAAAGCATTGAGACACTAACCACGCAGTGGAAAACAAGTATTGACTTTGTATTTTAAGAGATAAGTTGGGACTCTCAGAACAGTCAGAAATGTTTGTTTTTAACATTCAGTATGAAGCGGCCTCAACAGCTTCAGGCCGTTTGGCTCGGCTTCAGCAGCTGGATGTGTGGATGGAACCAGGAGACCCTCCTATGAGAATCTGTGGAGGTTATATAACATCTCCTTCCTCTGGCCGGTGGAGGTGTGAAGTTGTGTTTGAGTAGTGTTTCCTCAGCAGTCCTCTCTCTGTGTTTATATAAAGCCGAAGCCCAGTGAGTGTATTTATTGTACCGGGCCGGTGTTGATCTCCGTCTATTAGCTGCCCTCGCCTCATTTACCAAAGACAAACAGCAGCTAAGCTCCGGCTTTGAAGACGTAAACAATTAAAAGTCCACATTGTGTGCTGTGTGACAGCGGGGGGGCTGTGTACACCGTTTGTTCTGGGCTGCTTGTGTTTTATAATCAATAGCAGCATTAAAGGGAAACATTGGCTGCTTGTTTCTGTTGCTGCTGTAAGAAGAAAAGTGTTTCATCTGAGAACTGGATATTATTTGAAGGATTTGCCCAACGTGACCTTCCTCGGCTCCTCGGCTCCTCGGTTCCTCAGCTCCTCGGTTCCTCGGTTCCTCGGCTCCTCGGCTCCTGGGTTCCTCGGTGCTGCAGCAGCACAGCAGGGTTCATTTCATTAAGGAGAATCAGGACTAAACATGTTGGTCAACGACGATAATGAGATGATAACAAGATGGCACTGATGTCATTAAACACCAACTGTGACCACATCAACAGGCAATATTATTGAGGAGAAAAGAGACTACAGCAGCAGCACACGATGAGCTCAGTCAGGACGACTCAGAGTCACTTAACAGCTTCAGATAAAGTCAATAATGACAACAACGGAGCTCGGGAGAAGAAACCAGGCAATATATATATATATATATATATATATATATATACATACATACATACATATATATAACTCTCCTATATTATATATGTCATGGAAAAATCTAAATAAAATGAAAACACTATTAAAAATCTCATACAAACATCCCATAAATAACTACTATAAATATAAGAATATTGTCCAATAAGACTGGAATTAATGTAATTTATTGTCTTTTGAAAGAAGTGTTGAGTTCGTTGCTTCAGTCACCCTGCTGTGGTAATTCACTGTTTTAATTGAGGCCTGTTGTGGCTTCTCAATATGTATTTAATGCAGCGATAAATAAATAATATGTGTTGTAATGCTTGTTTCAAAGTTACATCGTCTCTCTTTAATATAACTGATACTGATCAATTGAAATATTCCTTGATTGACTCCAGTTCCAGTCTGGTAGAGCGGCTCTGCGGCTCGGGGAGGAGCTGGTTGTGTGTTTGTCAGTAGCGTTAGATGAGTGCGTGACGCTGCAGCTGGTCCAGTAATATCATCTGCTGCTCCTCAGAAATGCAGCTACTGGATCGATGACATGATGCGCGGCTCCTCTGTCACTTGAAGGCTGATCGATAACGGAATTGGCTGCAGACCTTTTGAAGAACAACGACCGTACGGCTTCATTTTCTGCTGTCAGTTCACAGCAACTCTGATTGATGACACAACAGGGACGAGCAGTTCGCTGGAGTCGGTAATTACAGTACCGGACGTCCCTCAACGCTGCTGCTGAATAAACACAGCCTGCAGCAAGTCTGTGAAATCCTCTGGTTTTAGGAGGCCTAGTTTAACCCTCCGAGACCCACAGTAGAGCTGTTTTAGTCCATCCATCCTCTGAATGCTCTAGGTCTCTAGTCTGACCCATCCATCCTCTGAATGCTCTAGGTCTCTAGTTTGATCTATCCATCCTCTGAATGCTCTAGGTCTCTAGTTTGATCTATCCATCCTCTGAATGCTCTAGGTCTCTAGTTTGATCTATCCATCCTCTGAATGCTCTAG
>CAKAOI010047578.1:0-20701 GCA_916701655.1 Sebastiscus albofasciatus
GACAGAGTCTCCTCAGGTAAGACAGAGTCTCCTCAGGTAGGACAGAGTCTCCTCAGGTAAGACAGAGTCTCCTCAGGTAGGACAGAGTCTCCTCAAGTAGGACAGAGTCTCCTCAGGTAGGACAGAGTCTCCTCAGGTAGGACAGAGTCTCCCCAGGTAGGACAGAGTCTCCTCAGGTAAGACAGAGTCTCCTCAGGTAAGACAGAGTCTCCTCAGGTAGGACAGAGTCTCCTCAGGTAAGACAGAGTCTCCTCAGGTAGGACAGTCTCCTCAGGTAAGACAGAGTCTCCTCAGGTAGGACAGAGTCTCCTCAGGTAGGACAGAGTCTCCTCAGGTAGGACAGAGTCTCCTCAGGTAGGACAGAGTCTCCTCAGGTAAGACAGAGTCTCCTCAGGTAGGACAGAGTCTCCCCAGGTAGGACAGAGTCTCCTCGGTGAGCTGCCGACTCTAAATGTGGATATCGATCGTTTTATGCAACAGAATAAAAGTTGCGAGGAGAGAGAGCTTCAGCTGTGACTCACTATAAAACACAACCAGCATCCCCCACACACACACACGCACACACACACGCACACGCACACGCACACACACACACACACACACACACACACACACACACACATACACACTCACATTCATCTTTATGGACGTTGTTGAATGTTAAAATAATTATAAAATTATAAAATAATAAAATAATAACAAAGATAGAATAACGATAATAATAATAATAATAATATTATTATTAATAATAATATTAATAATAACAATAGCACAAATAATAATAATAATGATAATAATAATACCAATAATAATAATAATAACAAAGATATAATAATGACATTATTATTATTATTATTAATAATAAAATAAAAACTATGATAATAATAATAATATTAATAATTGTAAGAGCGCTGAAATGGGATAGATACAGCCATAGTCAGAATATTTACAAATAAAAATATATAATAAAATTCTAGACGGAATATTTAGAAATGCAAGTTTAAAAGAAAAACCAACAGGACTCCTATAGAAGAACTAAATATATTAATCACAAGATTTGTTGTTGTTTTTATGCCTCTATATATTTGTTAAAGTTGTATCCAATATAAACTGGGCTACAATTAGTACATTAACTGCATTTTTTCACATTACATAATTATAATATATAACATGTTAAAATGGAAGAAATAAGCAATAAACGTCAAAATAATTTAGATTAAATACCTCCATTAAAGAAGCACCTAAACAAACTACATTTAATTTACTACACTTTATGGGAAGCAACATACTTTAAGACACAAGTTAAAAAAACACTAAAACATATATAATGGAGTATTTGCAGACGCAGCAGGTGTGACTCACCTGCGTGACCTTGCTGAGCTCCTCCTCCATCTGACGGTGAACTCTCTGAGACTCCACCAGCTGCTCCTGAAGAGGCGGGAACAAACAGGAAGTCAACAGGAAGTTGTGGAGAGACGTGGCGTCACAGCGGGGCGACGAGCGCAGCAGCTTTTTGATGTTTAATAAATGAAGGAAGTATAAAAGTGTTCAGGTGCGTTTACCTGCAGCCTCTTGATCTCCCTCAGAGCCTCGATGTGCTCCTTCCTCAGCCGCTCCATCTCCTCCAGGTCCTCCGAGTCGGACAGCGACGGCTGCACAAACACATTTATCAGATGAATTAACGGTTTAAAGGTGCTGGAGGACACGTGAGGTCACGATCACGAGCAGAACGCTGAAACACCGAACTGAGCGCCTGTAATTATTAAACTGATTCATTCAGTCAGGGAACATTTAATTAGTAACATTAATATATTACATTAAAATACTCTGTAATAACTAATAACTCTGTAAGTCATCAAAACCCCGCTATCAATCAACCTACTAATAAATCATCACAAAGACATTAAAAAGGATGTTTGGACATTTCTCTTAATAAGAAAAATAACTTGTTTTCTACAGTCACCAGGACGTCTCAGTAATTTAATTTATTTATTTATTTATTCATTCATTCATTTATCCATCTATTTATTTATTCATTTATCTATGTATTTATTTATGTATTTATTCATCTATCTATTTATTTTGTTTTTTTATTCATTTATCTATGTATTTATTTATGTATTTATTCATCTGTCTATTTATTTTGTTTTTGTTTTTTAATTCATTTATCTATTTATTTATTTATTAATCTATTTATTCATTTATCTATTTATTTATTTATTTATTAATCTATTTATTCATCTATCTATTTATTTTGTTTTTGTTTTTTATTCATTTATCTATTTATTTATTTATTTATTAATCTATTTATTCATTTATCTATTTATTTTGTTTTTATTGTTTTATTTATTTATCTATTTATTTATTTATTTATTAATCTATTTATTCATTTATCTATTTTGTTTTTATTGTTTTATTGTTTTATTTATTTATCTATTTATTTATTTATTTATTAATCTATTTATTCATTTATCTATTTATTTATTTATTAATCTATTTATTCATTTATCTATTTATTTATTTATTTATTAATCTATTTATTCATTTATCTATTTATTTATTTATTTATCTATTTATTCATTTATCTATTTATTTATTTATTAATCTATTTATTCATTTATCTATTTATTTTGTTTTTATTGTTTTATTGTTTTATTTATTTATCTATTTATTTATTTTTTAGTTTAGGTCAGTCTGATGTTATTCTGTATTGTCGTCATTATCATCAAATCCCATCAAACCAACAACATGTTGGTTCGTCAATATTTAATCCACTAATCTATAGTTTCATTATTAATCTCCTCAAACAGTTTCCCTCAGACCAACGGGAGGAAACGGTGCGTTAGTTGAGGACTATTTTCAGCGGCGGATGAATCCTCATGTGGTTCTCTAGTGAGTGTTAGAGGCAGCAGGACGGGGTGTGTGTGTGTGTGTGTGTGTGTGTGTGTGTGTGTGTGTTCATGGTGATGAATGATTGTTTTTCAGAATAAGAGCGTGTGCAGTTGCTGTGATTGATTATTGCTCTGACTCTGTAGAGGATCTTTACAGCGTGCTGATTGGACGGTTCTCAGATCAACAGATCGATGTCGTACCCTCTGGTTGGTCGGCGACTCCAACAAACTGGACAGGTCGTCAGACGTGAACCTGGACCCGGGCTGACTGACGGACAACTCCTCCAGCTGAGGCCTGAACAGCTCCCTGATCTGGCTCTCAAAGTCTGCACACACACACACGCACACACACACACACACACACACACACACATTGACACAGTTTATATCTGCATGTTTCCACTGACATTCGGCTCCTTTAAAGGGACTGTTTGTAACTTTTCACAGGTATAAATGTACTCGAATATGCGCGCTCGCATGTGGCCGGAGCCTCTGCTCCTCCGCCTGCCTTCACTCACACAGCGCGCTCCTTCTCTCTCTCTCTCTCCTCCTCTCCCGTGCATGCTGCTCACTCCACCCTGCAGCAGAGTTAGTGTAGCTCTGAGAATATCTAGTGAATGTCCAGTGGACGTTTGGTCAGAAATAACTGCTGCAGCTCCTCCAGACCAGCAGAGGTTTCCCGTGTCTCCTGAAGTGACGGGGCTCCGCAGAGAGAAACGTTATCGTCTCCCACCAGAACTCCGGCGTCTCCCCCGTTCCCTCCGGAGAAGCCCCCACTAGGATCAGCAGTGACTGATGGAGAGACCTCGGTCTGGTCAGCTAACATTACTGCCAAGCAGCTGAACTCTAGAGTGATGCTGTGCTTTCAGCTGACGTGTGTCTCCTCTCTGTGTTGAGTGATGCTCCTTCATGTCTCTGTAGAGCAGCACAAGGCCAGCAGCAGGACGCTGACTGTAGTTGACTTAACGGACACATGAAGCTGCTAACAACACATTTAGGATTCTGACTGACAGGAACTTTAAGACCTCGGCTGGTGCCTCTAATGTCTGTAGTACAGTAACATCTGATTCAGGCTGTTCAGCTGGAGAGAATCTCTGGTTGGGCAACAGGAGGGCTACATGGAGGCAGGAGGAACAGAGGGGGGGGGGGTGGGAGGGTTAAAGGGTTAAATATCATTGATAAAGATGGGGTGATCTATTGAAGGGTTAACGGGGGTTCAGTAAGTCCTACCTGTGAAGGCCACCGTCCCCGCTGGATCAGCTCGTAGTCTGGACCGAAGCGCCTGCCGCTGAGCGTCTGTCGGCTTCAGACCGAGCAGCTCCAGAGCCTGCACACACACACACACACACACACAGATCAATACACACACAGATCAATACACACAGTGGTGATGCCCCTGAAACAGTCACATGACACATCAGCCTGTATCTCTGAATCTAGGGGACGATGTCTGAGATGATGGAGAGGCTCCGATATGAATGTTTTTAATTAATTTAATGATTTAATGATGCGATAAATAAATAAATGTCATTAAATGTAGCAAAAATAATATAAAAATATATATGTAGCCATTAATTAATTGATGAAATGTGACATACATTTATATTTCTGTTTTAATTGGCGTCTTTATTTATTTATCTTTTTATTAATTCCCTTATTTTTTTACTCTTGTTTAATTTTCTCTTTTATTTATTTATGTATTTATTTTTTTTTATAAATGTTTTAATTATTTATTTATTTCAAATTTATTTTTTATTTATTTTTACTTTATTTTTGCACTTTTTTAAAATTTATTTTTAAATGTATGTTTTTATTTATGTATTTATTTTTTATAAATGTTTTATTTATTTATTTATTTCAAATTTATTTTTTATTTATGCATTTATTTTTTATTTTATTTTTGCACTTGTCTTTTTTATTTATTTTTTATTTATGTATTTATTTATTTCTGTCCTAGCTTTTATTTTTAGCTTGTTTTTATTTTCTAATCTTTAATGTTTTTATAACTGTTTTAATTACGTCTTAATGTTCTTTTGCACTTTGTCACAATGTTCTTGAATGTTTATGTAAAGCACTTTGAATTGCCTTGTTGCTGAAATGTGCTCTCCAGATAACGCTGCCTTGCTTTGCCTGTGTTGGCGTCGCTCCTCCTCTAACACCTCCTGGCTCTCTGATTGCTGCTGAACTGATTCACCTGCTCCGAGCTGCACACCTGCAGCCCGTCTGCTCATCAGCGCTGCAGTCTTATATAAGCCTCGCTGCTTCACTGTCTTCTCCAGATCACAGACTCAGCTACAGAGGGTTACGGCTCAGGCCTCTCAATCTCCTTCCTCCTCCTCCTGCTGCTACGTCCCTGATGTTACCTGTCCTCATGTCCCAGGATCATCGACCTGATGTTACCTGTCCTCATGTCCCAGGATCATCTACCTGATGTTACCTGTCCTCATGTCCCAGGATCATCTACCTGATGTTACCTGTCCTCATGTCCCAGGATCATCTACCTGATGTTACCTGTCCTCATGTCCCAGGATCATCGACCTGATGTTACCTGTCCTCATGTCCCAGGATCATCTACCTGATGTTACCTGTCCTCATGTCCCAGGATCATCTACCTGTCTGTCTCCACCAGTACATCAGTGTATCTCTGAGAGACACCCACCTGCTCCAGTCTCTCCAGTTTGAGGCGACAGCTGGCGTTGAGGGAACATTTCCTCAGAGGAGGCTGCTGACTGTCGGCCGCCTCTGCAGACACAAACATAGAAATACAGATATTAGATGTTTAAAACTTTAGAAACAGAGTTTGACCGATTTACTGATTTACTGGTTTACTGGGACAAGTGAACAGTAAACCAGTCCTCCACCTCCTCCCAACAACAGTTTGACGTCAGACTCCGATGTCCACACGGAGAAAGACCTCATGGTTGTCTCTCTCACACAGAGACGAGATGACGCTTCACACCTCCTCAGCCAATCGTAGGCCAGACCTCCCACCCGTCTCACTTCCTCCTCCGACAGGCGGCCAACCGCACGCCATCTGTCCCCCCCCTCCCTCGTCTGTCTCCATCACAACTGCTGCCCGGTTTTCATTTACACCTCCCAGCTTAAAGGAGGTCATATGTGCACGTGTCTAAACCCCATTTTCAGAGTATCATTAGTATCATATTTGATATCCTGACAGTTTTGTAAAACGATTGAGCATTTTAAATTCACATAATAAATGATGACGTATGTTTTTCCATTGTTATAATCACCTCCTCTAAATATATATTCTATTATTCATAAGGGAGAATGATGGATGGAGTACGTACCAGGGTTGGTCTCAGCGATGCTGTCGCTCTCCGGTGGAGAGGAGACACATATCGGCTCGGTTCTGACTGGAGACACTCGCACCTGCAAACATTAACACAACATGTTAATAGTGGTTTGATAAGAGTGTGTTCACGTGTTTGTGTGTCATGACCTCAGCTCAGCGCAGTGAGAAGGTGGTTGTGTAGCATGAAGAAGACATGGAGACATTTCTTACAGCGTTCACGTTTCTGAGGAAACCTTAAGACAGACCTGAGGAACGTATTCTCCTAAAATGTTCTTCATGTATCTGAGAACTTGATTCTCCCTTTTGAAGAAGATGTTTGGCTTCAGGTTGGAACGAACGATGACGGAATAAAACTATTTCAGATGTGTTTTTGATAAGATGGACAAAGACTCTCAGTGCTTCACGTCTGAGAAAAAACAATAATAATCAACAAATAATATTAAATAATGCAAGTCAACTACTTTGTTGAGATTTAACATAAATCTGGGTGTCATCTGCATAAAAGTGGTGGTGAATTTTGTGCTTGCGGAAGATATAAGTGAATAAAAGCTGGCGATCCCGCTGGTCTCACAGGCCGTTTACATTTCTTACATTGTATACATTCGATTTTTTTAACTGATTTTTAGCATCAAAATCAATAAATACAAATTTTGCTTTCTCTCCAATACTTTGGTTTATGACCAAATACCTGCAAAACTAATTACATGATTCCCATCAGCCTCAGCCGGAGTCTGTGATTACTTATAACTGTAAGCTAAGATGCTGAACTTTTATCATATGTGCTTGAAAGTAAATAACAGAGATGAAAATACTCAGCCAGGTCGCACAGCAGTTTGTGAAATAGTCACAAAATTGAATGTATTGATTTGTGTACATATACACGAATTTAAATTTTTTTTTCGTGATGGTCAGCACGAAAATGTATTCGTATTTAATCCACGTACTTGTGAACCAGGGAGTATAAAGAGTGGCTAATGCCGTGTAAGGACGAAGTCGGGGTGGATGGGTGGGTCTAAAAACACCAGATTTTCACCAGGAGACCACTATTGGTGCCCCGTGTGAGGCCAAAAGTCAATGTTGATTTATTTGTCACTAAACGTTACAGCACTTCCGGAGTTATTTCAACCTAAACCGCAATCTCTTCCTAATCCTAACCAAGTCGATCTTTTCCTAAACCTAACTAAGTCGTTTTATTTTGAAAAGACTGGAGCGGAAATTGACACGTGCGTCACATGTTGCTGGGCATTTCTAGGGAAACGCACGTTGTTGAAAGTCGTGCTAAGCGTCACGAAAAAAAGGTAAATTCGTGTCTATGAACACGAATCACGTAAATCAAAATTCGTGATTATTTCACGAACTGCCGTGAGACTGAGTTGAAACAATCTGACTTTGAGGAGTAAACTAAGAATTAAAGAGAAGTTTAGAATGATTCGTGTTCAGTCTGAATCTGGGTTTAAAGTTTTGGTTGAGTATATTTGTGTTTATCGTTGTGCGGCTCTGAAGCTCCCACCTGGCTGACGTTGACGGCCGGCAGCGTCTCACAGGCCGGGTTCCTGCTGGAGGTGATCTTGGTGACCACGGCGGGCTGCGGAGGCACGGAGCCCGGCCCCGGGGCCCTCGTCTGGGGTCCGCCTCCGCCTCCGGTCCCCTGCAGGGAGATGGGGCTGTGAGGCCCGCTGCTGGAGCTGGAGGACGACCGCCGCCTGATGAAGGCGATCTCCACCGTGGGGTCCGGTCTACGACACACAGGACGGGGACGTTTTAAACATATCATTTTCACATTAACTGTAATATCAAGAGTATTGGTCTTAATTTGTCTCCCTTAACTTTAAGACAAAATGTATGTCACAAATATGTAACAAAGAAAACAATGAAAATAAAAGAAAATATAACTTTAAATACTGAAATTAGTATTTTTGACTTTGCAAAAAATGTCAAAATAAAAATACAAATTGTCTGTGAACATTAATAACCGTACGATCTGCTGTGTTAAACTATATTAAAAAAAAGTATTCTTAGCAAATGAACTGACCCAGTAAGTCTGAAAGGTGTTGGAACTGAATTATATTTCTCACCCACTCGAAATGACTAAATCTGAAACCATAAAATATATCGGTCCAGTCACACATCGGTTCGTTAAATGGTCACGAAATTTAATATATTGATTCATGTATATAGACACGAATTTCACATTGTAAAGTGGGAAGTATAGACGGCGGCAAATGCTGAATAGGGAGGAGGTCGGGGTCGATGGGTGGGTCAAAACACAACAGACTTTATTTGTCACTTTCGTACCTAAGTTAAAGCACTTCTGGAATTATTTGAACCCAAACCACCATCTTTTCCTAAACCTAACTAAGTAGTTTTGTTACCTAAAACTAACTAAGTCGATCTATTCCTAAACAGAACTAAGTAGTTTTATTTTGAAAATACTGGAGCGGAAATTGACACGTGCATCACATGTTGCTGGACATTCGTAGGAAAAAGCACTAAAAAGTAGGTTGTTGAAAGTCGTGCTGAGCGTCACAAAAAAAGGGAAGTTGTACACGGATCAAATAGATTAAATTTCGTGACTTTTGTAAGTCTGAGTAAAAGTGTCCCGTTTTTTGGACCTGAGTTTGGTGCGTGTCAGGATGCTCCTGGCCTCCTCGTACGTCACTCCGATCAGGGACTCTTTGTTGATGGACACCAGCTGGTCTCCGACCTTCAGCCTGCCGTCCTGAAACGGCACAAATACACAGAGACGTTCACGTCCTGGTGTCCAACGGACCAACTGAGCCACTGAGACACAGAAAAGTAGTCCATGTTTTTAGGTGACTTCTGGGTACAATATTTTATTTTTTAGTAAAAGCGTAGAATCTGCTTTTTGTACCAGCTAAAGAAGAGTTTAGAGTTTGCTTTAACCCAACGTACAATGAATTATAATAATCTAAACATGATGAAATAAACGCAGGTATGTATGACCCTTTCAAAGAAGATGTTTGGCTTCAGGTTGGAACGAACGATGACGGAATTAAACTATTTCAGATTTGTTTTTGATAAGATGGACAAAGACTCTCAGCGCTTCACGTCTGAGAAAAAAATAAATAATAATCAACAAATAATATTAAATAATGCAAGTAAACTACTTTGTTGAGATTTAACATAAATCTGGGTGTCATCTGCATAAAAGTGGTGGTGAATTTTGTGCTTGCGGAAGATATAAGTGAATAAAAGACAAAGACTTCTTTGCAAAGTGGGGACATTGTTGGAGAGTGAGGACTCCACAAGCAGTTTTTGTAAAAAACATATGAAGAGTATTTATCACAAAACCCAAATCCTTGTGTTTATGTTAAAGCAACGCCGTGAGGACGCCGACCTTCTGGGAGTCTCCTCCAGGCACTATTTCCTGAATGAACACCATTGGTCCTTCTGCTCTGTTGGCTCCGCCCTTGATGACGAGCCCCAGGCCGGTTCCCTTGGCAACGCATATCAACTGAATGCCGCTGTCGCTGTGGAGAGAGACGGAGAGGACGACAGGAAGATTGACTCATTAAATCCCAGTGAGATAGTCTCTAACCCTCCTCCTCCTCCTCCTCTTCCTCCTCTTCCTCTCTCAGGTCTTCCTACACTTCTCTGTGAAATAGCTGAAGATGCTTCTCACTATTTTTAGTCGTTGCTGCAGAAATAAAATGTAGCGGTTTATATAACCTCCTTCCAAAAAGACAAAATGAAACCTTCAGAGAGAAGCTCTTTGTTTACCTCCTGGAACTGCTGAATGTCCTGAATACAAATGACCACACTGTCCATGAACACGTACTACTGCATGTACTACTGCATGTACATGTACTACTGCATGAACACGTACTACTGCATGTACTACTGCATGTACATGTACTACTGCATGAACACGTACTACTGCAAGTACTACTGCATGTACATGTACTACTGCATGTACTACTGCATGTACATGTACTACTGCATGTACATGTATTACTGCATGTACTACTGCATGTACTACTGCATGAACACGTACTACTGCAAGTACTACTGCATGTACATGTACTATTGCAAGTACTACTGCATGTACATGTACTACTGCATGTACTACTGCATGTACATGTACTACTGCATGTACATGTACTACTGCATGTACTACTGCATGTACATGTACTACTGCATGTACATGTACTACTGCATGTACTACTGCATGTACATGTACTACTGCATGTACATTTACTACTGCAAGTACTACTGCATGCACATGTACTACTGCATGTACATGTACTACTGCATGTACATGTACTACTGCATGAACATGTACTACTGCAGGTACATGTAAATCTGTGGTTCGTACCTGAAGGCGTGCGTGGGCGTGTGCACGGTGTGCACGGTGTGCGTGGAGGCGTGGGTGTAGGCGGTGACCCCCCCCTCTTTAGGACTGAGCAGCTGGGGGCTCTCCGACCTGGAGGAGGACGAGGACGAGGCCGTGTCCGTCAGCTTCCCTACACAGACACCAGAGAAGAAGAAGAGGACCAGAGAGGTGAGCAGGAAGAGGTGGGAGACAAGAAGAAGAAAGAGGGAGAGGGAAATAGAAAGAGAGTGGGAGGGAGACGGAGACGGAGGTGGAGAGTGATGGATGATGGGAGGGAGAGCGTGATGGAGGTAGAGAAGAGAGAGAGCCCGGGTTCAATCAGGTCACTTTAACAATATTACTATTCAAAAAATGTCCTTATTGTGGAATCAAAGAAAAATCAAATGTGAGAATAAAGTGGTGAGTGTCTTTCTGTCCCTGCAGGGACACATTTGACTTTTATTTTTTGAAAAGTGGGGACATTTTTGAAAAGTGAGGACATTTTTGGAGAGTGGGGACATTATGTAACTTCAGACAGCTGCTGAAGAGTCTAGACTCTGATAGGTTTGAGGATCAGGGTAAAGGTAGAGGTGAAGGTCAACGGCTGGTAAATGTGAAGATTATTAGATTAATAAACTGATGAGGGTCCTCACAGGGTGTGTGTGTGTGTGTGTGTGTGTGTGTGTGTGTGTGTGTGTGTGTGTTGTACCTGTGCAGAGCTGAGTGGGAGAGATTCGTCCTGAAGCGCTGATATGATTCGAGCCGTACTTCTCCATCAGCTCAGAAAACTCCCTCCTGAAACACACACACACACACACACACACACACACACACACACACACACACACAGAGAGAGAGAGAGAGTTGTCTTCATGTGTTCGACCTGTAAACTGTAGTTTGTACGGAAACATGAAATACTGTATTTATCTGCGTCTCTGTTCTTTTCTTGTTTCCTTTCTTTCGTCGGCTGATCTGATCAAATGAAAACAAGATGTGAAACTAAGCTTCTCCACCATCAGTCCTGTTATTTGTTATTTTAATATAATAATACTAAATGTGAGTGCAGAAGGTGTCGCTGGCTGCAGTTTGAGCAGAGCAGCAGATCTGTGAGTGTTTGTCTCCCTCACATGGACGAGGAGGAGAGCTGATGAGATCACAGCGTCTGTTAAAGCCTTTAAAACTTTAATCTGAGAGGTCAGAGGTCACAGACTCTCAGCACCTGTCTGACCTTTCTATTTTGGTTTTATAGCGCTGTCGTATTCATTTAAAGCAAAAACACTGAGGAAACTTTAAAGCATTAAAATATGATTTACATGATGTTTGTGGTGACACAGTTTATATCAGAAAATACAGCCGACTGGGTTAAATGAGCTAAAATGAAACACAGAGACGTTAAATCATTATTAAATCATTATTAAATCCTCTTTTATGAAGCAACAGGTGCTCAGTGGTGCCGTATCAGAGACACATGATGAAATAGAGGCAGTGGCATGAAGTAGAAATAAACAAATTCAAGGTTTAACTTTGAAAACATGCAAAAAAAAATTAGATTTTTTAAGTATATTTGTCTAAGTATCACAATATCTATAATATATTCTTGGAAAGTGGGGAGAGTTTTGTAAAATGAGGACAACTTTTAAAACATGTCTTTTACCTCTAAGACACAGCTACCTAACCAGTAACACTCCAGTGAGATATTTGGCAATGCATTCTGAATAGCTTGAGAAAGCTCTGCTTACGGCTCGTTATGAAACGCAGCACTTCCTAATTTCTAGTGAAAAATGTCTCTAAATGAGTTTTCACAATCATTTTCAACATCTGCTTTTACCTTGAAAGACCTACATATTACATCTCTTTTAAGGAAATCTCACCAAGAGAAATGTTCCATGTCCAATTGGCAGATTAATTTTACTTATTACAAAATAAAAACACTTTGTATTCAGTGTTTTTTCTTTATAATGTATTATTGAAGTGGCACTAACTGTGTGTGGTCACGGCTGAGACGCTAACTAAACCGCTGGATGAACAAAAGGAAGCGAACTTAAAGACCTTCTTCATTCTCGATCTGATTCAGAGTCCTGAACTCCATCAGTGACTTTGTTTTTTTGTTTTATTATTTTTTTTATGCGTTGAACCTGTGAGGACGCCAGAAACAAATCCCATGATGTCATGGTGGCGGTGGCGGTGGCGTCCTCGCTGTGACCCGCCGTACCGCCGCTCAGCAGCAGCAGCTGCACATAATCATCATAATTTGTTTTGAAGTGTGAAACAAACAGTCGAGGTCGAGCTCTGAGGTGAACACCTGACAAAGCTGCTTTCACACACACACACACCCACACACCACACACACACACACACACACACACACACACACACACACACACACACACACAGATTTATGGATGCTCAGTAGCAGGAACGACAAGTCCCCCCCCTCCCGCCCCCCCCGTCTTTTCACCAGTTTTCCCTTTCTACGCTGTTGCCTCTGAGCTGAGGGGGAAGAGAGAGAGCGAGAGCTACAGCGAGGGAGAGAGGCTGCTATGGTAACAGATCACTGTGGCAGCGAGCGGAGGGGCCCTGATGGCTACTTGGCAGCGACGCCAGAATCTCACTGGCTGCACACACGCGTCAGTGTGAATGAGTGTGTGTTAAATGTGTGTGTTGACCACAAGACATGCTGAATGGGGAAGAGTGTGTGTGTGCCTTTCTGGGAGGAATGAACCCATTGAGCTGGTGTGTGTGCTCCAGATGTCCTTAGTCGTGCAGATCGATGGCCACACGAGAGAACATCCCACTAGCTTGAGTCACGACACCCGTCTCCTTATTCCTCTTTCGGCCTCTTGTACAGTACATCCAGGCTGCAGGACCTCTTCTTCTATCAAAAGATGTTTTCATAATCAAACGTTTTCCTGTGGACTGACCAGTCAGTTGATCGACTAGCTCTATCATTTCAGCCACGATAAATCACCCGATGAGACGGCAGCAGGATGTTGTCTGAATAAAATAATGTTATTCCAGCTCTCTCTTCCTGGCTGCCTTCACTCTCTCTCTAATTTTTCTGTGTGCATAACTAGGTCATGCAGTAGTAGACTGCTGTTGCCTCGCCGCTGTGCAATTCTTTGAATGTGTGTGTGCGTGTGCGTATGTATTCATGTGTTTACACAGCCTAAACACACATTTCAACTAGACCTGGAAAGAACAAAGTCCAACCTAGTATGCGTGCATTCAGGAAACAAAATGCAAGATCCAAGTATGCAATACACAAACACACACACAAATAATCTAGGTCCTTTATAATGGGTTGGCATTTGGAAAATGTAGTAAGACCGTGTGTGTGTTTCTGAGCCACACTTCTGTGTGTGTGTTTGAGAGTGAGCTAACCTGTGTTAGATTTACTGTAGTACTGTACTTGACTACACATTTGAGATACTGACACTTTGCCTAAGAATTTGCATTACATTTCAGAGAGTAGTAAGAGCAGTCTAACCACACAGTAGCCAAATACAACATTAAAATGTTCTTACAGGTTAATGCATCAGCATTTTAAAGCCACCACACACTCTTGGTGATTACAGGTGATTTAAGTCATTTGCGTGTACAGACTGTGCCTGACTGGCATGTTACCTTTTGACACCTGTTGGAATGGGACAACTTCCTCTGTTATCAGGACTCGATTAGACCAACATTAATGACATTTTGGAATGAAATGTGTTACATTTAAGGATGTTAATCGATTAAAATATTGAATCATGAATAATCTCATGATTGTTCATAGTAAATCGCAATTCAACGCACATTTTTTATCTGTTCAAAATGTACCTTAAAGGGAGATTTGTCAAGTATTTAATACTCTTATCAACATGGTAGTGGGCAAATGTGATTGCTTTATGCAAATGTATGTATACTCGTGGGTACCCATAGAACCCATTTGCATTCACATATCTTGATGTCAGAGGTCAAGGGACCCCTTTGAAAATGGCCATGCCAGTTATTCCTCACCAAAATTTAGCATAAGTTTGGAGCGTCATTTAGCCTCCTTCACGACAAGTTAGTATGACATGACTTGTCATACTAACAAGTTTTTCTGGTTTTCTAGTTTCATATGATACCAGTATCTTCACTAACACTAGCTTTAAATCTGAGCCTGCTACAACTTAAAAATCACAAATCACAAAACAAATTTCGTTAACGTGTTGTTATCACCGCTCACAGGCTACAATATGGTGCTATTGGGGCAAGCTGGCACCGTCATTTACGTCCACTAAAAGTGATTGTTTTTCGAAGACAGGCTCTGATTGTTATGTGATTATTATAAGTATCTGACAACATTATGGAAAAGTCTCTGGCCGAGGTGACGTGTTGCCAGAAGACAACGGTGGAATAGCGGAATACATCCATGGTGGAAACGCGAGTGCTAGCCGGGCAGAGTTTGTTGTGTTGGAGTACAGAAAGTGTAGCTTAGTGTTACCTAAAAGATTTTCAATATCATGGCTGAATATTTAGATGTTTTCAACAATGTGGATGAGACTAAAACAAAGCATTTATATCGATTCTGGCATTAAAAATGTATTTCAAAATCGTAAAATGCATAGGTGAATCGATTTTTCTCCTACCCCTATATACTACTAATAACTCTTGCACATTTTACACATTCTTGTAATCTAGACATACAATAAATATTTCCAATGCACAACTTTTCCCTTTAACTATTCTTTCCATTATGTTATTGCTGCTTTTCGTTAGTAAAAGATTCAACTAATTGTTTTTCCAGTGAATGGATCTCTGTGTCCATCCAAGCCTGGCATGTGTCTGAGTGTGTTTGCTCACCACTCTGCCTCTGGGCAGAACTCATGAGGGGAACCAGGAGATAGAAAGACTAATCTATCAAGACCTCTTCTATCCACCTCACTATCCATCTCTGCCTCTCCTTCTGTCTCACTCTTTCATCCTGTTGATCCCATCTCATGGCAGAGTGATCTTCATTTAATGCAACAACGACTATGTGCTGATGTGGTGTTTGTTTCTGTGTTTGCTGTGTTTGTATGTGTGTTGCCATTTTCGCTCCCCTCATGTACTGAACTGTAGTTTTTAGGGGTGGGGAAAAAAATAGATTCACCTATGTATCGTGATTTTGTTTCTTAAGATTTTGAAATCGATTTTTTAATGCCAGAATCAATATATTTGTTTAATTTGAGTCTATATGGAGGTAGACGGAAGTTACCGTTTTTAGTGTTGTAGTCTGAGTAACGTGATGTCATATCCGTTCCACATCCAGCCGTCACTCGCATCTCCGTGGTAAAATCGGCCGACGCTACAACTGTAGAGCACCCGTATGCTGAAATTTTGCTAAATGCATTCAAACGGCCCCGATGGAGCTGACAGGACAGCTAGCAACGGACTTGGCAAAGTAAGCGAAAGTATACACGTGTGATTATGTCCGATTTTCAAAAAAAAGGTGTTTACAGGGAACTGTAAATGCAAAATACATACAGTATATGGAAATAAGATTGATGGATTATATTCACCAGAAGTATAAAACATTACACATCCCTTATAGATAAAAAGAAAATAACACTAAATTGTGAGAGAAATATCTTTATTTTAGATTTTTGGGTTGCTGGAAAAATATATTTGACTTCAGGACATCTCTTACTACAAACATGCTGAAAATCAAACATTTGTACTGTATTAATTTAGATATTTTCCAAAGTAAAAGTCCCTAGAAGTGTATAGTTCAACTTTTTCCCATGGTCTAGTGTCAAATCGCATCGAAACGCAATACTTAAAAATTGTAATACATATTGAATTGGCACCCAAGTATCATGATAGTATCACGATAACGAATCAGGAGACAGGTTTATCGTCCCAGCCGCAGTAGTTTTTATACCAAATCCAACAGACTTCTACCTTCATTGGTCTTTCTTCACCTCCCTACCCCACTCTTTTTCAGTATCCATCCCCTCCTCTCTGTTTCTCTCACTACATCCCCCTCCATCCATACTGCCCTGCGTTATGCATCATCTCTCTCATCTGTGCAGAGCAGACAGACCTGTCATTACCCCAGCATGCAAGTATTGATCCACTGCCCCAGTGTGTACGTGTTATTTTAAGATGCTCAGACCTGTAATCAGCGTGTTAATGATAGTTATCGCCAAAGCGACAAGCTCTGTGTGGTTATTCCAGTCCTGTGGATACCAGCGAAAACCAGAACACACACATACAAACAAACACACATATATGAACGCGTTACGAGGGTGGACGGAGACGTGCTGGTGTTCTAATGAGGGTGAGTGCTGCTCCGGGGCTCATTGGGTCAAATCTGCAGTGAGGATCGCTTACTGCTGTCTGTCCGTCATAAAAATGAGGGTTCATAGCTCACACACGTTATCTCCTCGGGGCCGCTGCAGGTAAAAGCTGGTCCGCACTAAAAGATGTTTCAAATCTTACCAGATGTTGAAACTGTTAGAGACCCCACACATATCGACATGTCATGTTGAATTTAACAGTTTTGTTCTTATAGTGTGTGGTCAGCAACGATTTGGCCAAAACAGCAGACCACACACTAACAGATTCATTCATGAACAAAGAGTCCCGACTCTCAAAACCTGAAATCACGCAAAATCTCTCGTGATCAAACGTGACTTTAGCGTAAAAAAAAAAAACATGGCGGACAACGGGCAGGATGTTGGTTTTTGCACAACTTTGTACTGAAAAGTCACGAAGGATGGATGAATGAAGTCATGGAGACACGTTAAATAAACACTCGTATTGTTGCTGCAAATCAACAAGTTGGTCCTCCATTTCTGAGGTCCATCTTACTACTACTTTATGCTTCGCCTTTTGCATTAGCTCATGCATTAGCCGCGGCCGCCATGACGGCGGTGGATGTCCTTCTGCTTCAGTCAGCTTGGTTCCCAATTGGTGTTCTTTCCCACGCGACTGTGTGTGAGCTGTCCTCAGGGTTCCCCACACGCAAAGGATATCCGATCATAAATATTGAACATGTTTAATATTCACGATTTGAAATCGGAGCGGCCAGGATGGACTTCCAAGCTGATCGGGGGATATAAAAAAACGCTCTTAACAAACCTCACACCGCAGGAATATCTGGAGAGATAATCTTTAGAACCATCAAAAAATCCAGGCTTTGCTGATGATTGTCGGGGGGGGGGGGGGATCGGGCCCAAAATTGGCTTGTGTAGCGTGTGCCCGACATAAGCATGTGTGTATTTGTGTATGTGTGTACAAAGCAGGTCTATGTGGTGGCTGCCATATCTGAGAAAGGTGATGTCGTCTGTGCCCATGAGCACTGTGGTTATGAAGATATTAAACACCTTGCAGGAGAGTGTGGGATTGCATCTCGCCTGTTTAGATCATCTTTTTTTCTTTGACATAAACATAAATAAGTGATGTGTGTGTGTGTGTGTGTGCGTGTGTGTGTTGTATGGCCCTGCATGTGTGTGCACACTACTGCCCATCAGCAAAAGGGAAGTGAGTCTGTGTAGCTGCGGGCTTTGACTTGCTCTGGACAAATGACTTCTGCATTTCCCCAAAACATGGCAATTTCACATTCCTATCAACATAAGGTAACCTAACTGCTGTGCACACACACACACACACACACACACACACACACACACACACACACACACACACACACACACACACACACACACACACACACACACACACACACAATCTTGATATATTACAGGATACAGGTGTTGCACGCACGCACGCACACACACCTTTGCCAGTATGGATAAGTCCTATTTGGCAGTGTTGAGGAAGATGCATTTCAGAGGTAAATGACATCATTACCATATAAATGACTTCCAGCCAAACACATCTGCTAATGTAGCTACACACATACACACACAAACAAATATGTTATGGGTTACACATACTTTTAGAGCTGCAGACTCTCACATAGTGTGCGACGCTCAACGCAAAAACTCAGCCTTAACCGCACACAGCACAAACACACAGCGCAATTAAAAAATAATGGAGTTTAATGCCCGCATGGTGGTAAGGCCAACCCTGAGCTATGGAAATAACAGCTATAAGGCCCAGACACAGCAAACTGACATCAGGGAACTAGTGGTGACGAATGCTTGGCCAAAATGTTGCACTCGAACACCCCGCAAAGACTACAGCCAAATAGCACGTACGTTCTGTGCCTGCGTGAGATGGAATAACTCTCCATACCAGGTAGCGGTAGTCTGTATTCGTCACTCAAAAAGGGAAACCAGAAGACCGCTTGTATATGCGCAATATACAAGTTGTTGTTACATGATACAAAACCGTGTTTGCCGACCATTTTTACACCACTCTCACTTACCCCTTAGGCTACATCCAAGCTAATATGTTTTCATTTTAAAACGGTGTTTTCGCTCTGGCATAGCTGGCATCATATGAAACTAATAAACCTAAGGAATCCATTGGTACCAACCATGTCATACTAGCTTGGCTAAATAACGGCTCCAAACTTACGCTACATTTTCTCGAGGACAAACTGTCATGGCCCTTTTCAAAGGGGTCCGTTGACCTCTGACCTCAAGATATGTGGATGAAAATGGGTTCTATGGGTACCCACGAGTCTCCCCTTTACAGACATGCCCACTTTATGATAATCACATGCAGTTTTGGGCAAGTCATAGTTTAGTCAGCACACTGACACACTGACAGCTGTTGTTGCCTGTTGGGCTGCAGTTTGCCATGTTATGATTTCAGCATATTGTTTTATGCTAAATACAGTACCAGTGAGGGTTTCTGGACAATATTTGTCATTGTTTTGTGTTGTTAATTGATTTCCAATAATAAATATATACATACATTTACATAAAGAAAGCATATTTGCCCACTCCCATGTTGATAAGAGTCTTAAATACTTGACAAATCTCCCTTTAAGGTAAATTGTTTGTGATTAATCACGATTAACTATTTCAATCGATTGACACCTTAATTTATTCTGTTGCTTTTTTTCTTAATGGCAAAAAGAATGGCCAAAAATTGGGGATTTACTCTCGTATCTGACCCGAGTTATGAGCTTCCTGGCTGAAAACACTCCACGCTGCAGGACTTATTTATTTATCTACTGATATGAAAAAATAATCATGTGAAAACATGTTTTGCCATAACTCCACCACATTAACACTATCTGGGGTTAGACTTGAGAGTGTTAGGCATCTGTATAGTTTTGAACAGCATACAGTTTGTGAGAATTCACATCCCTCCTCTTCTCTATTTTCATTTTTCCAGCTGTGCTGCCCCCCGTGGTGAAATACAAGAAAGAACCTCATCTGTCCAGAACAGTTCTGTAATCGGTGAACAGGCACATCGCAGACTATGTCTTTCCATATAGCCGAATCTGAACAAAGAAAAAAGTGCTACCTTACCCAGATACAGTACCCTGCAATGTTGCAGCTGCATGTGTGCGAGGAGCTTATGTGACGAGTACAAAAGGAGTGGAAAGGGTTTGGTGTGACACGAGACTAAGCTCGCTACAGAATCTATGCAGACGGTCACTGGCTGTGTGCAGCGGGCGCTAACATAAAGCTGGCACCGGAGACACTTTCTCATGCTGCAAAGACAAGAGGAGGCAGGTAGGCGACGCTGACTGCAGCAAAGCTGTGATGGCCGTTATTGTCCTCAAGACTAGGACGGCTTTTATCTGCTCTCCAGGCTCACAAAGAGGAGCGAGGGAGAGAAAGAGAGGGGTGGGGGAGAGGAGGGGGGGATAAAGAGAGAGAGCACACAGACTGCCTGCGGCTCGCTTTCAACATCTCAATGACTACATACACTCGTCTCTCTCTCTCTCTCTCTCTCTCTCTCTCTTTTTCACCCTGTTCTCCTCACTGGTCCTCCCCTCCCTCCCTATCTGTAATTCTGCCTTTTCCTCCTCCTACTCGCTCTCTATCCCCTCATGCCCCCAGGCCATAAACATCCGCATGTCACACACATGCCATGAAACACAATGAACACACACACACACTGCTGCAGACGCACACACACACACACGCACACACACCACCAACACTGAGGAATACCAGCGGTAGGCTTTGTTCCAGAGCGCTGGTTCTGGGGTTCCTAAGGAACCGCTCATGCAAAAAATAAGTGCGTGTGTGTCTGCATGCACATACACCCTTAACACCCCCCCCCCAC
>CAKAOI010047578.1:20778-94457 GCA_916701655.1 Sebastiscus albofasciatus
CACACACACACACACACACACTCACACACTCTGCCCGACCGCCCTCCCACCCAGACTGTCGCTTCTTAACACCATCACTTATTCATGTGAGTGAACATTAGAACAGGACTCTCCCTCTCTGTATCTGTCTCTCCATCTCACTACAGTGTGTGTGTGTGTGTGTGTGTGTGTGTGTATGTATGTGTGTGTACATGTGTGTGTTCATGTGTGTGTTTTCAGAGGAAGGGGTTTGTTAGTGGTGCACGATTACATGGCTTTATGTTGTAGCGCGTGCGTGCGTGTGTGTGTGTATTTAGGAGGTTTATATCCAACAACAGAATCAGACAGACAACCAGTTTGCTCTTTACTCACCATGTGTGTGTGTGTGTGCATGTGTCTGAATGGGTCCCTGTATGTCAAGAGAGAAAGTGAGTCGGCGTGTGTGTGTGTGTGTGTGAGCGACAGAGAGAGAGACAGAGAGAAATAAAGGCAGAGAGAGAAGGCGTCAGAGGAAGTTATTAATTATTTTAGCTCCTATTAGGAGGAACACGTCGAGTCGATACCCCCGGAGACGTGTCATGAACGCCTCTTATTGTTCTCTAGCTGACATACGCCGCTCTCCTCCTCCCCTCCCACCTCATCCATCCTTCTCTCCCTGTCACATGTACCTTTCCTCTCCTCCCTCCTCCCTTCACTCTCCGTCCTCCCTCTCGTTCATTCCGGCTGTGACATGCACATCTCTCCTCCTACCTCCCTCATTTTCTTCATGTTTCTTTTTTTTTTCCTTTTCCTTGCGCTTTCCTCCAGCACCACGTCCTCCGTCTCAACCTTTTTTACTCTAATTTCCCCTCTCTGCTGCGCTCCCCGCATCTCCAATTTCCCCTTCTCTCCTGTCTTGTTCTCATCTCTCATCATTTTTTACCTCCTGTGATATCGCCGTCCTCTCTCAAGCTCTTCATCCGAGCTATAGCTATCCCGCCCCTGCCTCCATTTCTTATTCTACATTTACTTCATCTGTACCTCCTCTTCACCCACACAGACACAGCTCACTCATCTCTGTTGAACTGTCACACTGTTTTTCTTGTGTGTGTGTGTGTGTGTGTGTCTGTGTGTGTGTGTGTGTGTCTGCCGTCGGGAGATCATCTGGAAACGCACAGCCTGCCTCGACTCAGGAGCCGCCTCGGCTTTTATCCCCTGCTCAGTCGCAATGGCTATAACCCGCCCACAAGCCACTAAAGCAGCCAATGAGAGGATGGCAGGCCACTTCCTTATTTAAAACGGCATGTGGTTTAAAGAGGCATTGGACAATTACACACAGAGAGAGAAAGAGAGAGAGAGGAAAACAGGCAGACAGAGACGGAGACAGACAGAGACAAAGAGAAAGGAATTCCCAGTTTATAGATACAGCTTTCACTACAAAGCAACAACCAGAAAAATCCTGTTTGCGCTTGCTATGATTGGGTCAGCAAGGGTTAATCCAACCCGGCTCTGCAACCCTGCTAATGACCAAGGGTTAGCTCAGGTATAACTCCGAAAGGGTACTACTATATACTGTAATGTATAACTAGTTGCTATAGTCCTTTTTGAACATAGAAGCAAATGTCTAGTACTCTCAAACTATAACTTCTGCTCGCGTTAACCCTCCGAGATCCACAATAGACCCGTTTTAGTCTTTTTTTAGGGGGGTACAGGGGGTCTTTTGGGGGAGATAGCAGGTCAGCAGTATATGTCACATAGAAGTGGTGTACATCATCTGAAAGCTGGGAAACTGAAGATAAATTTGAGATGCAGCTCAGCACTGTGTGTCAAGTTGTTCTCATCATAAATCAGAAATAAACATGAATTAATTAACTAAAATAAATATTGAAAGTGTATAAGGGTTTAGAACATTATGATAGAAGTATATGATGGTCATCCCCATGCTCTATTATGTCTCATAAGTTGTTGCAGCAATTTTTGGGTTGATACCATTTGTTACACAGATTTGGTGCTAAATTTAACCACTTTTTAACTGTCGAAAATTGATAAAAATAATTAATAATCCCTCCAAAAATACCACATTAAGACACCAAGACCTTGATGAACACCAAAGAAAAAGTCATGCTGTGATTTGGTTTCAAAAACTTTTGACATTTGGAGATTTCTGCAAGAATTGCATGTTTTGGTGATTGGGTGGCGAATGCTTCTGTTCTTTAAACTGCTCAGAAACCCCCTTATTGTTAATCTACCTTGGAAAGACATCCATCCTCTGAATGCTCTAGGTCTGTAGTTTGTGGTTGTACAGTTTCATTTACAAAAAGGCTCATTGGATCCACAAAAGTCTCAGTTTTACAGTGATACCCAATTTATGTAATTCCAAGACTGCCCCAGTTTGCAGAAATATTCAAACACACCACTTAAGAAAAGGAGACAATAACACATTTATACTGCATTCAAAAAAACACATGGTTTATGTCCCAAATTGCATGTGATTATCATAGAGCGGGCATGTCTGTAAAGGGGAGACTTTACCATAGAACTAATTTCCATTCACATATCTTGAGGTCAAGGGACCCAGTTGAAAATGGCCATGCCAGTTTTTCCTCTGCAAAATTTAACCTAACTTTGGAGTGTTATTTAGCCTCCTTCCCGGCAAGCTATATATGCTACGTGGTACCAATGGATTCCTTAGTTTTTTTTAGTTTCATATGATATCTGGACCTTCACTCTTCAGCTCTAAAACTGAACCTGCTTTATGAAAGACAGTAAAGTCGGTCGGGGTCATCCGCGGGTCTCAGAGGGTTAATCATAACGATTATAATCGAGGAGTGTTCATTTTCTGCAGTAACTTTTCATGAGGAAACTGAATAACGAAATCCTGCAAGTTGCACCACCCTGATATTATCTAAATTCTCATTTTCATTTCACATTTACTTTGATAAAGTAGCACTTATCAATATTTTCATGTTAACAATGGATCAAATGGCTATGTGTAACATGAAAGGGGTCGCTTGTGGGGATAAACCCACAGAGAATTATCACGCGACTCTTTAGTGTCTTTGAAGTCATTGTTTTGGCATTACAGCCCACAACTTCAGTGTTTTGGTTCAGTCTCGTCAGCCCTTCCAGTCGAAGCAGGCAGCTATTTTCAGGAGAGAAAAAAACCCTGAGATGAACCCATTGTGCGCTACCTGTCCAGCACCAAACACATGACAGGTAAAGTTAGCATCTAGCTGATGAACATAGTAGAGCAATTATCTTCTAAAGAGTCGGATATTTCCCTCAGGGGTTGATGGAGACCAACACAGAAATAAAAACAGACTGAATAATAGACTTAAAATCACCGGGTGACCAGAAACACGACTTCAAGTGAATGCTAACGCTGTTCTGTATCTGCTGGAACACGTTAGCCATAACCACTTTACAGGGTGATAATACGATAGGTTGCATCCCAAATTCCACACTAACATGCTATTTAGTACGCTAAAAGAGTACATGAGATTTTTTAGTATGTCTGAAACCTTGTTATGAATAGTATCTGAATTGCATACTATTTCCAGTGAAATATTACAGTATGCAAATGCTGGACACTACAGAGGCATAAATATCCCACAACGCAATGCGGTAGTCACAACAACAATCGTGACAGACGTTGACGAACAGCTCTGCGACATCAATAACGCTTCAATTTAAGTGTAAGTATAAGATTTCACTTTGCTAGGTGTAATATATATTTAAAATTAATTCAGACTTGAGAGATTCTCACAATACGTCGTAGATACTTAGCATGCTAGATATCTGGAAAGCCTCTCGACTCGCGCCGAGCCAACGTGAATTTTGTCTCCGATCTGGGGCTTTTTGTCGGGGAGCTCTGAAAACTGTCGGCGCGTGGGAAAATTGCAGCTAAGGTTGTGTCGTGTAAACAAGGCATAAAGCAACGACCCCGTTTAGTCCACAGAATTACATGATCTGCTAGCATCTAGCTAGCAAATCAGCTACTCTCTAATAAGCAATCAGCAGGACTCAAGTCAAGACAGGAAGATCTTTGACCTTGGGAGTCTGTTAGGAGTCAACAGTCTAATGCACAAACGAGAAGCTAATTATCTGTGTGCACACATGCATGCACACACATTTGTAAATAAACACACAAGCTTAAGCACGCAAACGGAAAATGGGGATTGTATGGATGTCTACGTACACCCACGCAGCTCTCTACTGTCCCCCAGACAAAGAAGGGAGTGCATCTCTTGTGCAAGTGCCCCTAGGGGAGACCTGATTCTGCACCCACCCCTTAACCCCCACATGAATGCACACAAACACACACACACACAGATATTAACCCACCCCCATGCTTGACGGCCTATTTTGAAGAGTAACAAACAGGCAAGCAGACAGAAGTGGGGGGTGGGGCAAAGGGGTCCCTCTATGGTAACAAGGGCATTATAAGCCAATTAGGAGTGCCGCCTGAGTGACTGACAGACAGGGTGGGTAGCGCGACACGGCTTGCTGTCTGATGTGAAGAAGGTGTGTGTGTGTGTGTGTGTGTGTCTTTGTATCAAATTGCATTCCCCTCTCTTATAACTAAAGCTTTGGGCTAAAGGGCTCTAATATGTGCACACAAACAGAGTGTAACACGCACACACAGAGGGCAAACATCCACACGATCCCCTCCCTTGAGGTCCACCTCCTACACGCGAAGGCATTCAAAAGATCTCTTTGTCTCTATATCGTGCCAGAGAAATAGAGGAGAGAGACTGAGAGAAAAGGGAGAAGGAAAGCGAGGGAGACCGGAGAGAGGGAGAAAAAGAGAGAGCAAAAGAGGAGAAAAAGAGCAGCGAAAAGGGTTTGCAGGAAAAGCAAGAAGGATAGAGGGAGACCTGAAGGGGAGGGGAGAGAGACAGAGAGAAAACACGGCGCAGGAGACACGAGGAACGGGAGGGGGAGCGCAAAGGAAGACGAGGGAGAGAGGGGGCGAAGAGATGGAAGCTGGGAGAGAGAGAGAGAGCTACAGACAGCCGGGCTCCAGCGCTGCTCTGAACTCGTTTGATCCAGTTCGTCTCGCCAGGCGTTCCTCGAGATACATTCCTGTGGCTGGCTGGGCGCAGAGTGAGAGAGAGACACAGAGAGATAGTGAGAGAGAGAGAGCAAGAGAGAGACACTGAGGGTGAGACCAGCAGAGATGTAGAGAGAGAGAGAGAGAGAGAGAGAAGCTTGTAGGTAATTTGTGAAAAGAGTAGAGAGACAAATATCAACTAGAGGAAATTTAAAAGACAAGGAAAGCAAGCGATCAACGAGCAACACAGAGAGAGGAAATGTAGTCGAGAGAGAGAGAAGAAGCCGCGGCAAAAGTTCTCTAAGTGCCAAATGTTACCTGCTACAAAAAGTTCAGCCCTCCAAACCACCCTCCTGCTACTCTTCCTCTTTTATTTTATGTGTCTTCTCACTGCCGGAAGCCTGACTCCTACAGTCAAGCAGCCAAGAAATAAAACACAAAACCCTGAACAAGGAGAGGAGAGGAGAGGAGAGAAGAGGGAGAGGGAGAGGGAGGAGAGAGGAGAGGAGAGAATGAGAGGAGAGGAGACGAGAGGAGAGGAGAGGAGACGAGAGGAGGAACACATCGGCACATAGAAAGGTTTTGTCACATTCAAAAGTCACTGAAATAAATCCATGATACAGAGAGAAAGAGAGAGAGAAAGAGAAAGAGAGAGAGAGAGGGAGAAACATACTTGAGCGTTGTACAGACTCTCAGCCCACAGAGTGAAGACTGAAAAAAGGACACCAGGAGAAGTAATGCAAACCCAGAGAGGAAAGATTTATGAATTCTGTCAACACGGCCAATTAGGAGAAGAAGAAACTGAAGTCCATTTTCTTCTCTTTAAGTTCCATGTATCACACTGTGGAGAGCCTCTCTACTATAGACAAGTTGAAAGCGGTAACATCCTGACACTAGACAATGAAAGTCAGGTATCGGATTTGTATAACATCTACATATATTACTTTACTGGCTCAGTTGTATTTGCTAATCACTAGGCTGTAGGAGGTTCCACAGTTTCAGTGCCTTCCACCTCAAATAGGAAATATAGAACTCAAAGGGCAGATCCTGTTAAGCATGTTTCTAGTGGATACTAAACGTATATATAATGTCACTGTTTAGCATTTTTAAATGTCTATGCTGTTTGTAGATGTGTTAGTTTAGACGTGACATGTTTGGGCCAACAGTGGTTCGGCCCAAAAGAATGTCAATCACGCCGTGACGTTCTACTGCTGCAGATTCACGAGACTTTACAACATGTAAAGTGACAGTGGGGTATTTTGCACCATAAATATATGCAGTTATATTTGTATGTGAACTAAGTGATTTGGTTTCATCAGCAAGAATGTAATCCCAAAACAGAAATATTCAAATTCATTTTTCAAAAGATTATCTAAAGTTCCCCCGACTGTTTCGACTAAACTCACTCAGCAGCGTTTCCTTTGTAATAAACTGACAAACCGTCAAAGCAAACCACCGTGACTAAGGGTGCTGCTGGTTGTAGTCATAGAGTGTTTGTGGCTGACTATTGCTTAAAGTTCCTCCGTGCAAAACGGTGATGTATGTCCTAACGGCGCTGATTAATTGCCAAACTGATTTATCGGTCTACCTCTAATCTAAACTAGAGATGTTCCGATGCCATTTTTTCCTTCCCGATACCGATTCCAATACGGTATAGACCGATACCAAGTACCGATCCGATACCAGCATGATAATAGATAGTTATTATTATTATTATTATTATCATTATTATTATTATTATTATTATTATCAAACAGCTGTGACAAACTACCTGCAAGCAGTTCTTTGCTGCTCTAAAACAGTAGATGCCAGTGGCAGCCATGGCGACAGCACAGTGAAGGCTACTGTTTTAGAGCGGTGAAGAAGAATTGATTTTGGTTAAACAAGTTGATTTATTTTCAGGGTTAATTATTTATGGTATCGGATCAGTGCGTAGACCGGCGTACTAGCCAGATACTGAATACCCGATACCGAATTTTGGGCAATATCGGACGCATTTTCCGATGCTGGTATCGGTATCCCCAGAACAACTCTAATCAAAACCACTATATTTGGAGATGAAACCAAAAGTGAGTGTGTCTAAAATGTTGGTAATAATCCCTCAGTGCGGAGGAAAACTGTGTGCTTTGAACAGAAGAAGTGAGGCGAGGTGACTGGGGGCTTTGATCAGACAGCCTGGCGTGCCAGTGCCCAAAGAGAGCTGCAGCTGTCTCAGATCTTTCAGCTCACCAACAACTATTTCATGGCACACTTCTACAGCTCAGATGGGAGAGATGGAGCAATCGAGAATACAGTGATGTACAATTATTATGCAATGATTGACTTTGACATGTGAATGTGTTCGTTGACGTGACTGCACAGGAATAGTAAGGTTATTAGTACCAATGCTAATATGTCAGTGACAACACCTGCAGCAGATCAAAGTGTTAGTCCTGGTGAGATATGTACAGTATATGTGACTAACGCTGACCTTACCCCCAAACGACTTTTCAACCGATTTCACTGACATATTTCCAATGTCGGAATAAAATCACTAGAGTTTAGCAAGGGTTAGGGCGCGCTCCCGTGATCTTGATCGTTTAGTGTAAGGTGGTCATAAAACTCAGCCCAAGCTGTCTAAATGGGCAAGATCTCTCTGATCTTTTAAAACCACATCTTTTATTAAGGACACTCAGATCAACTGTCCAGTTGCTTCTGACTGTCCCGAGGTCTAGGTTGAAGCTCAGGGGTGACCGAACCTTTTCAGTTGCAGCTCCAAAGCTCTGGAACGCTCTGCCTCCACATGTTCGGCTGTCCCCAACACTGCCTGTTATTAAATCAAACCTCAAAACGCACTTCTATTCCTTGGCTTTTGGCTCGGCATGAGAGACAATTTTAATCCTTTTTCCTTTCTTATTGGTCTTAACGCTTTTATTATTTAAATGTCCTGTTGGTTTTAAGTTGGTTTTAGTGTTTTATTGGGTTGTTTTTATGTTTTTTATGTATAATTGTACAGCACTTTGGTCAACTTTTGTTGTTTTTAAATGTGCTTTATAAATAAATTTGGATTGGATTGGAAAGTCAGTTCAATTTTATCATAAGTTCAATGACACAAACATTGTCAACAACCAATAGGTGCGCCCTCTCCAGCACCAAACAGAAAGCAGCAAACGGGGTAGAAAGTAAACATGGAGGAACTGGTGGAGTTGTGGAGTGAACAAGAGTGCCTCTTTGACCTGTCCTCCCATTTGTACCACGATAGAGTGGAGAAGGAAAAAAGCTGCAGCTCTCCAAATCCCCGGTGAGTATGCTAGCTAACCACTGTCCCAAATGGGGCTACTTGCATGCTATCGTTAGTTACTGGAATGTTTGCCATTAGCCTACGAGCTAACCGTACGTTTCAGCTGAAGATTGCTGGCTTCAATCATATAAATCTGGCCGCGGTACTCGCTCTCTCTCTTTCTCTCATACTTACACTTGTGTATGTCGATTTATATGACTGAAGCTAGCAATCTTCAGCTGAAACGTAGGTTGGCTCGTAGGTTAATAGCAAACATTCAGTTCAGAACTGAAGAAGCTTCTTGGATGAGAAGTGGAACGTCTTCAAGTATCTAAACCTAGTCTAGTTGCTGCTGATTTAACCCTTAATTAGCTACTGGAATGTTAGCTATTAACCTACTAGCCAACCTATGTTTCAGTTGAAGATTGCTAGCTTTCACTTCTCATCCAATAAGCTTCTTCAGTTCTGAACTGAAGGAGCTTCTTGGATGAGAAGTGAAACGTCTTCAAGAATCTAAACCTAGTCCAGTTACTGCTGATTTAACCCTTACTCGGATATCATGACCTGAATGACTGAGAACCTTCACAAACACTCCAGTAGTTAACGTTAGCTTGCAAGTAGCCCCATTCGGGGCACTGGTCAGCTAGGTATAGCATACTCACTGGGGATTTCGAGGCCTGCAGCAATTTCTGTCCAATTCTTTCTCAACAGTTTTTCTCATTGTAAATTTCCACCAGGAGCAGGATGTGACATCATATCAAAAGGAATCTAGTTGTAGTCCTATAAATAGTGACCCTGCAAGATCCCAAGTCTTTGCAAAACCTTATAGTCTGTGACTAAAAACTCTGAGACTTAAGACACATTGTCTTTAGATGTGAGAGGGCATCGGACTTCAGTCTTTTAAAAGTCTTTTCAAAGTCGCCTAGTGTCTGGTAGGCATAAGCTGTGGACGTAGTGAACACATGGACAAAGTCCAAAGCGAAGGCACAAACTCTGTTTCCCGTGATGAATCTTGGCGTGTGCATGTGCGTCACTTTTTCAATAATGTGACGGGCCTCACCTGCTCCGATTCCCTGCAGACTCCCCCCTCAGCTTCAGATTTTACACACTGAATGTCACTGCTACCTCCTTAAACACACCTCTCCTCTCCTCAAGTCCTCAAGTCCTCCCTCCTTCTCATCTCTACCCGCTCCCCTACACACTCACCATCCCTCCTCTTCCACTCACTCACTGACTCTCTTGTTCACATCTGGTGTGACAAGTCAAAATATGGTCATCTGTTGTATCTGTGTGAGAGTCTGCATGTGTGTGGGAGTGGGTGTAAAGATGGTCTAATCGAGGGGATAAGGGAGAGTAGAGAAAGACGGGTCAATTACAGCAGGAAATGGAGAGAGAGTGTGTGCGTGCGTATGTGTGTGTGAGGTGGGGGAAGGTTTCGTCTGTCATTACTTCCTTCCTTCAGGGTCCCTTTTAACGCATCAATAAAACGCCTGAGCCATTCTCTGTCACACCCCCAAGCTACCTTCTTTCACCCTCCAACCACACACATGTGTAAGCTCTGGGTGAGCTTCTATTAGCGTGGTTCATGCACTCCTACTAACCTCTCACCCAGTCCGCCAAGTACTGTACACGCAATAGCCGAACAAATCCACATCCACAAACTGTAGTCCAGTCAACAAGTGGATTTACAGAAGAACAATAGACAAAAGCTGTAAAGCAAACCTTCACATACACAATTATAGTCTGTGTCAGTTTCATTAGGAGAATTAACATACAAGCTATGGAATGTGAAATACAGTCCTCATCACAATTGACTTGACTTGAACGAATAGTTAAACATTTCTGGAAATACGCTTAAAGGGCGAGTCCATTATTTTTGAGTTTGTTTAGGTATTTACATCATTTCTGCATGATGACACTGCTACATATAGAGTACATATACTGTCATGGTCAGTATATTAACGTTACATACATTAACTTAGATGGTGGTTGGCACGCTCCCAGTTTGGAAAAGCAGACACCGGCATGGAAGCTAAGCAATGTACTGCTGTGGACGCCACGTTAGTTCGGATCTGGAAGTCACACAATAACACAAACAAACTATCTGATCGATGCAGCGGTAGACCAGCAACTCCCAGCCCACTGCTCCTAAACATACTTAGGATGGGTTAAATGCAGAGGTCTAATTTCATGTATGTACCTCTATGTACTATGACAAATAAAGGTTTCTTCTTCTTCTTCTTCTCCTGTGTTCTGCAAAGTAAAATTACTGTTTTTGTGAAAGGAGTCTGGTCTGGTCTGGTCTGAAAGACTGCAATAAAATGGCTTCACTCCCCATTGTAAAGGCCGGTCAGATGGCAAGGTCAAGCGGTGAAAATATTCTAAATAAAAGTGTAACTGATTGATTTTTTTGGTGGCTAAAAGAAGTTTTTCTGCTGCTCCTGTCCACAGCTGCTTTACCTCGGCGTCAGGCAGCCTTTCCGACCAGACCAGACTCCATTCATAAAAACTGTAATTTTACCTCGCAGAACTCGGGAGTATACATAGAACCCCGCTTCAAAAAATCCAAACAAACTCTTTCAGTTATTTCCAAACTTAGCACAGCTAACTTTGACTCAACTAGCAAGTGCTAGCTTCACATTATTCATAACCTTATTGATTACCTCTGATTATCTTACTTTGGTAACTTACGTCACTGCTTTTTGCAACGGCCGAGTGGGCGGTACCATTTGAAAAAAAAAACGGAACAGAACGCCAATGGACCTACCCTTTAATCTCTTTCTTGCCAAGTTAGAAGTGAAAATCAATACATTTACAGTAAACTAGTTTCAGAACTAGTTTGTCCGACCACGTAGGAAATCAGAGGTTTCATAGTTGTTCCGAACGGCCACACTTGACTGGTGCAGTGAAAAGCTGGCCGTCATGGAGCGGGGGGAGACGCAATATTGTTGTATTATTATTTATATTGTATTGTAAATGGGGATAATGATGCATAATTTCAGACACACAGTCTCTCCTGGAGTACATTCATAGTGTTTCACTCAGTTGTTCACATGAAAACGGACTATTTGATCATCTGAAAAGCAGTTCTGATGGTCTATAGACCATTTCACAGTTGCAAACTTAAACATTCCATATGTGTCCCAATTTATTTCCTGTTGCAGTGTATGTGAATGACATAAGCTGACAGGAAGTAAACATGGACCTAAGCTGTTGCCTAGCAATACAGTGCCGTTGAAACGGTCTATACTGGCAGTTTAAGGTTGTCAACCAACCAGATACTACAGGAAATCACTGTGTCCGATAAAGAAATAGTCCCTCACATAACCCCCGTAAAACCAAAAACACCTCAGTTTATGTGCGAATGAAATTAACGAGAAATAACGAGCTTATTGGTGAGTGTTAGGTGTATTTTGTTACCTTCAGAAAGAAACACGCTAGCTGTTTCCCTCTGCTTCCAGTCTTTATGCTAAGCTAAGCTGCTGGCTGTAGTTTTATCTTTACAGTTTATAAGTGAAAGCGGATCGAACTTCTCATCTAACTCTCGGCATGAGAGCAAAAAGGGCGTATTTCCCTAAATGTTGACCTATTCCTTTAATATTTTTATGCAGGATGACCACTGCTCCACACGGCTTAATCTTTGCTAAGGTGATGGAGTTATCAAAAAGTCCAGACTGATAAAAGAAAAACCATACACTCTTATTAGTTTAATATGTTTTATAAAAAAGGAAGTAGGAGAGCTCATGTTGAGTAGATGTCTAGTTGCAATGATGCTCAGAAAAAGGCAAGTGGATGCCAACCAACACACACACTGCAAAGGTGCTACACGTACAGCTCACACACACAGAACACATCCTCCCCGCCTCCTTTCAAGACCTCAACTTGTTCCCCAAAGACCAGGGGATAAGGGGAGAAGGATGACTCCAATTAAACAAGTTCAGAGGTCTGGTAGCCATGGTGACACCAACCACAGCAATGATGAGACTTACAGTATATAGTACACCTGTCTACATGCACATAGGCGTGCATATAAATGTGCGGACATGCGCAAATGTCAATGTGTGCAAAGAAGCAAAATATCTGATCGTATTAGCATACACAAGAGATCGAAGAGCCTTCAAACAATGCAGGGTTGTGTGTGAGTGTGTGTGTGTGGGGGGGGTGTTCTTGTACAGCTGTCCTCACAAAGATAGAAGTACACAGCTGTGTGTGTGTGTGTGTGTGTGTGTGTGTGTGTGTGTGTGTGTGTGTGTGTGTGAGTGAGTGTGTGGAGGTGAAGGCAATTAGAGGAGGGAGATAGAGAGGACAATACAGACAAGTTATAAAAAAATTCTGCATAGAGGCAGAGAAACTAGCATGGGCAAATTTAAGGTTCCTCGGGAAAATCTGACCACTAGTGAGGCTGTAGAGCAACGTTTTGATGAGCACGTCCCCATATCAGGCGTTTTCCGACTGACCAGTTCTGGGGACTCACTAGGAAGAACTACCCGCTATAGGGAGATCCCCAAAGAACTATATACCTTCAGGGGCTTTTTTTCTGTTTGCACCGTACCGTTAATAGGAAGGCTAAAGTGACATTAGCCAGTCATAATCAATTAACAACACAAAACAATGACAAATATTGTCCAGAAACCCTCACAGGTACTGCATTTAGCATACAGAAAATATGCTCAAATCATAACATGGAAAACTCAGATCCAACAGGCAACAACCAGCTGTCAGTGTGCTGACTTGACTATGACTTGCCCCAAACCGCATGTGATTATTATAAATCACTTTCCCAGACTCGTGGGTACCCATAAAACCCATTTTCATTCACATATCTTGAGGTCAGAGGTCAAGGGACCCCTTTGAAAATGGCCATGCCAGTTTTTCCTTGCCTTAGGTTTTCTTGTTTCATATGATGCCAGTTTTTTCACTCTAGCTTTAAAACCGAGCCCGCTACAACCTCCAAAAGATCGTATAGCAGCCGGCAGCCTGTCAGATTTTTACAAGGTCAATTAAAAATCACAAGTGTGTTAAAGAAATTAGTGGCATCAAAACAAATTTGACTTTGACAGCCCTATACAAAAACAGCCCCATACAAAAAGAAACCGGAAGTGCTGACTCATTTCCAGGTTGTAGGACTCATTCCTGTAGCACTCTATTGTGCTGGTAGAGAACTGAAATAGGAGCTAAAAAGTCCCTTAAAACAGCATTCTAAGAACTATGATCATTCCTAGTTCTTGTGGAGCGGACACAATAAAAAGGGTGGTTCTAAGTACTACGTATGAAAAAGTTCCTCCAGTCGGAAAACGCCTATTGTTTGTATCTTGTGTTCTACTGGTATCCACTCCAGTGTGATGAGGTGATGCACTTTCTACGGCGATAGCAGCAGAAGAGGAAGACTGCGAGTTTGTGTCATTTTTTTAAAAAGGGATTTACAAATGTATAACGGGAAAGGAAATGCATTTAGGAGGAGTATTGACTGAAAACGCCACCACGTGTGTTTGCAGTGAAAACCGCACAAAGTAACGTTTACGTGTAGCACTAGCTGCATGCTAGTCAGCTTTAAGTGGTGGGCTGGTTAGTTTGTGTACTTCTTTTTTGGGTAACCGACCATTATTTTACCGTGCCTCGTTCACTGGAAACTATCTCAGATGTAGTTGCCAAAGTTGTGGTTTTTTAGTTTTGAGCATTTTCTAAAAAAAAACCCCATCAGTCGTTGTGGCCGGTGGTGGATAATAACCGAAGTTTGTTGCCCTTTGAAGAACAGATGAGCGAGACGAGAAGCCCACTGTTACATAACACCAGTCAAAGGTATTCTATGTGTATCTGTCGGTCTGTCACTATTTGTTTCTGTATAGTTACCCTGTGTGTGCACCCAAACAAATGACTCAATGTTGTGAACAAGATGTGTGTGTACATGCAGGTGGACACTATATTTTAGTGGCACTGTGTGTGTGTGTGTGTGTGTGTGCAAGTGTGTCTGTGGACCAGTGTCTTTAGTAGACTTGTGGTAATCCTCTTAGCGTATGCTGCTTGAAGCTCAGAGCGCATTATGTAACCCCTCTAATCCAGCACCGCATCAAGACAGACAGCAAAAGACCACAACCCATGCTTACACACACACACACACACACACACACACACACACACTTACTTAGTCCTAGAGTGCCAGAAACACACAATGTCCCTGGATGTTAAATCTCAGGGTGTGTGTCAACTCGCTGATGAACAAACAGACTGTTCTCACTCTAAATACCAACAAGTGAGATGTCCAGTGCACATAAAGGTATTGATCATCAGCACTAGTTTGAGCTTTTAGTGCTGATGTCCAGAGAGAAGCTGCAGAGAAACCGAAGCACCGACAGTCTCTCTCTCTCTTTGTGTGTCCCTGCTGCCCTCTTCACATATTCTCTGTATCTCCCCGATAACCTGAACATCCAACCAAAAAGAAAAAAAAAAAAAAAATCTTTCACTCTCTCCTCCCGCTCTCCATTCTGTTGCCAGGGCAACAGTGGCCATCTTGCCGTGCCCCATCTGTCTTGGGTACACATCACAGGCCGGTCATAAATGTGGAATGACAGTCGGAGAGGGAAAGCAGAGAGGGTGAGACAGAGAGAGTCAAAGGAAGAGAGGGGAGAGAGGGAGACGGACCGAGACAGAAAGATCCACAGATCGTCTCTCCGGGTTAAAAGCAGGATTGGCCGTCTTGACACAACCTCGTCTTTACCTACGATCACCTTTCTGATATGCTTAGACAACACTAATCAACCTGCTCTTCTCTGATTAGGGCTGAGTATCATTCAAACATTGTCTGCATCTATCAATGCCAAACAATCATCTTCTTTATCTTAATTTGGAAAAATATAAACATGTTTTTTTCTATAAAACCTTTTTTCTACAGCTGTCAATCAATTAAAATATTTAATCCGAGTTAATCGCATGATTGTCCACAGTTAATCACAATTAACCGCAAATTAATCGCACATTTTTTATCTGTTCAAAATGTACCTTAAAGGGAGATTTGTCAAGTATTTAATACTCTTATCATTATGGGAGTGGGCAAAAATTATCACTTTATACAAATGTATGCATATTAGGGATGTTAATAATTAACCGTTTAACCGTTAACCGACATTAAGCATGTTAATGTTAAAAGAATGGTTACGGTGTTACGGTTGAAAGAAATATCAATCATTTCGTAAAAAGTTGAGCAAAAACTCAGAGGAGCGGCTCGTCACTTTAAGGAGAAAAGCTGGTCCACCTTAACAGCCCACCTTAAGAGAGTCTGAGCCGGCGTTGCTAGATACAGGAAGTTGGCTCCAGTCTCTTGAGCTCGCTGGCGAGGTGGAGCTAAGGAGTTGTAGCCTTGTAGCATTTATTCACCGACAAATAAACTGTACACACACTGCTACACCTAAATTCACAGCTATAACGCCACCAACAACCTCACACTCACCGACGCCACACACACATGGTCTGCCGGACACTCGCTAGAGTTACGACACGCCGACACAAAGCTGACAACCTGCTAAACTAAACTAAACTAAACTAAATGTGTGGTGGAGACTTTGACTGGGAAAGTGGCTGCATGTCCGCGACACTACACGCAGCACCGTTGCTGCTACTGCTCCCGGACAGTGAACTGGAGACAGTGAACGCAGCACCGTGGCTGCTACAGTAACTCTCCTGACGGTGAACTGGAGACAGTGAACGCAGCACCGTGGCCGCTACAGTAACTCTCCTGACGGTGAACTGGAGACAGTGAACGCAGCACCGTGGCTGCTACAGTAACTCTCCTGACGGTGAAGTGGGGACTCAGTTGTCTGTCGTGCTCACACACTACAGCTGTCGCACCAAAATTAGCATCCCTAATGTATATTTTTATTATTGGTTTACAATTAACAACAAAAAAACAATGACAGATATTGTCCAGAAAGCCTCACGGGTACTACATTTAGCATAAAAAATATGCATAACGTGGCAAACTCAAGCCCAACAGGCAACAACAGCTGTCAGTGTGTCAGTGTGCTGACTTGACTATGACTTGCCCAAAACAGCATGCGATTATCATAAAGTGGGCATGTCTGTAAAGGGGAGACTCGTGGGTACCCATAGAACACATTTTCATTCACATATCTTGAAGTCAGAGGTCAAGGGACCCCTTTGAAAATGGCCATGTCAGTTTTTCCTCACCAAAATTTAGCGTAAGTTTGTGGCGTTATTTAGCCTCCTTCCTGACAAGCTAGTATGACATGGTTGGTAACAATGGATTGCTTAGGTTTTCTAGTTTCATATGATGTCAGTATCTTCACTCTAGCTTTAAAACTGAGCCCCACAACCGTGATTGCAAATCGCGTTAATGTGTTAAAGACATTAGAGGTGTTAAAATGAATTTGCGTTAACTTGTTATTATTGTGTTACCTTTAACAGCCCTAGGAATTATACAACACATGATCACCTAAGGCCTAAAAAGTCTAAGAAAACAAGCTCTCGCTAATGTGTTACACTAACAGGCTTTACATTCACTTACAGGAGGTAAGGGGAGAGAGATGGGGAATGATGATTCAACAAAAGTCCCTGCAGGAACCGGACCAGGGACGCCGCAGCCCATCAGGTCATTTTCCCGTTCTTCATTTGCCTTCTGGCCTTTTGCTTATTTAGAGCAACAACAGAAAATAAGTAGATGAATAATCAATCAACACTTGTGTTATCCTTCTCTGCTTCCTCTATACTTACACACAAATAACACGTAGGGGTGGCAGATGATGTCACTACTCTTTGCTTTTCACTATTCACACATGCGCTACATTTCCGTCTTGCACCTTTTCACACATGCCATGGCAATGTCGGACAGGACAGAAGGGACAATCCAGCAGATGGTGGTAGTGCAACACACATGGATGCCAACCGCCATAAAACTTAACAGAAGAAGAAGAGGAAGATGGGAAGAGGCCGGATGCACGTGTACGTGGCGGAAGACGTCTCAATAGCGGGCAAAGAGCTGTTTTTGTCCGGTGCCAATGTTCTTGTCATTTATTTAACATTCAATCACCTGCGAAAGCATTGGCGTAAATGCTAAACCCGTAAACAAGTTGCAGTTGGTTTTTATGTGTCATCAGCAGAGTCTTGTGATTGGCCTGCCTGGCTATGTCAACAAAGCATGGAGAATTACAACACAAACAGAGGGAGAGCGACTCATTCTCTGCTCAGGTAGACATTACTCCTCTATATCTGTACATAGCAAATAGTTGTTTGCCGTTATAGTAATGCTCTGGATATCATAAAGAGAACCTTTAAATAAAAAAACCTTCCTTGAGAGTGATAACACCCACCTGCTTATGAAAGAAAAGATCACTCAGAACAACAGAAGACATGTGAAAGTCAAAACCACAAGGTGATCGACTTCACACACAAGCCGTTTCGGAAAGAGTGCAGGCTGCGTGCGGACAGCAACCTCACATTCAGTGCAACTGAACACGGAATTGGAGCCACAATGGAGGCTGGGGTGACCTCGCATGACCCGGAGCTCAAGGGGGAAGTGACGGAGTGGGTTCACTGAGACACGATCCCCTCGGTGTTAAGAGATTATGACACACGGTTGCAACAGAGGCTGCACAGAGAGAGGCTAAAGAAAGTATCAAGAAAGTATGAGAGGCATTTTAGAAGGATGAAAGAGGACAACATAAAGCAGGAAGCTAGAAAAACACAGGAAAGAGGGGGAAACAAAGACAAAAAGGACAAGATGACACGAAAAAAACAAGAAATTAACACTCCTGAGCAAGAGAGAAAAAAGGCAGGCCCGGTGAGAGGTAGAGAGAATAATAAGTGTTGCTCCGGTCCTTCGCTGGGTTGGGTTGGGTGTTGGGTTACTGTACGCGCACAAATACAAATGATGAGTCACTTTCTAAAACACACAGGCACAAGCTCGCGCACACACAGCTTTAAATATAGACTCATTATACTCAACTCCACAGAAAGTCCACCACTCTCTCTGTAAGCAGCCAGCCATTCCCTTTTAAGTCCTGACCAACACATGGACTAATTCATCACAAATTATTACCTTTTTTTTCTCCACTGCAACATTTCCATGACCTTTCTCCCAAAGCTCTGAGAGCAAAGAAAAAGATTATATTTAAAGAGGAACCCCCAACCCCCCCTCACCACCACCACCCCCTTTCACTTCTCTCTGTGGCCCAGTGTGCACGTTCATGCACACTCCTAGGCCTGCTCTTTTTAACATTTTCTCAGAAATTTTTGTCATCTTAAAGAGCACTAATTACAGGCTTAAACATGCGGGTAACTGTGGAGTACACACACGCACACACACATATACGCACTCCCACCCTCCCAACTCACTCACATAATTAGAGACTTGAGAAAGCTATGAATGAGTGGGGAGAAGGGGAGGTTGGAGGAGAGGAGATTAGAAGACATGAAAAAGTTTATCTTAGGAGTTGAAGATCAGGGAGGAACTTCACACTGAGTTCCTGCAGTTTTCACTTTTAGACCACAGTTTTCTTCGTTGGAGCTGAAGCTTTTATTCAACGTCAACCAGGCGCAGACCGGAGCATCGGGAGCGCCGGGAGAATTCCCTAGAGATTGGCCAAGCGCGTCATACTATCACAACTACCCTTCTCGAGTTGACTCTATGTTTTAAAAGCAGTGGGCAACCTCCGGGGTCTGAAAAGTGATGCCAATGCAGAAGTGTCTTAAACTTGCATTATTTCTAACAGCCAGCAGGGGGCGACTCCTCTGGTAGTAAAATGCAGTCTGATTGTATAGAAGTCTATGAGAATATGAGCCTACTTCTCACTTGATTTATGAGTTTGTGGTCTCAATTGCTAGTTTCAAGTCTTCTTCAATACAGCATGATGTTCATTTAGTGAAATATGGTCCCATTTAAAGTCAAATAGACCATAAAGCAGGGGATGATTTAGGGCGTGGCTATCTTATGACTGACATGTCGCTACCACGGCGTTGTCCGGACTGCTATAATTTCTAGAGCTAAAATCTTTTCTGTAAATCTAAATCACACTGATTATTTGTTGAATTATTTAAAATTGTTAACGTGTGCATTTTCTTCCACTGACTCAATCAGATGTCAGAGCTTCCTTGAATGCACCGTCTCTGCGATTCATTTCAGTATTAATTGTTACTGTACTGGTGTGAAGCCAAACTGGTGACTGCTCCAAAGTAGCCCATTTATTTTGAAAACCTATGGGGTGTTTTCAAAAATGGCCGGTAGTATAAGGTATTCACTTTGTAGCTAAATGGGCTAAAACTTAATACCAGAATCGATATATTTGCTTCATTTGAGTCTATGTGGAGGTAGAAAGAAGTTACCGCTTTTATTATTGTAGTCTGCAGTACACTGTACACTACACATACAGTTAAGTATGGAAACACTTTGGGATTCACATGTTGTCAGGAATAGCAGAGCTAGACATCATGGCTAAAGCTGCACGCTAACTCTGTCATGGTCAGGAAACGTTATCGTATTGTGGTAGCGTGCTGTCAAGCCAGCCGGAAGTATACACGTGTGACTATGTCCGGTTTTCAAAATAAGGTGTTAAGAAAAGGGAACTGTATATACAAAATACATATATGGAAATAAGATCGATGGATTATATTCACCAGAAGTATAAAACATTACATGTCCCTTATAAATTAAAAAGAAAATACTACTAATTTGTGAGGGAAATGTCTTTATTCTTTGATTTTTGGGTTGCTGGAAATTTTTTTTATAAATAATGCCTGACAATGACTGATATATTTGACTTTAGGACATCTGTGACTACATACATACTGAAAATCAAACATTTGTACTGTATTAATTTAGATATTTTCAAAAGTAAAAGTCCGTAGAAGTGTATTATTCATCTTTTTCCCATGGTCTAGTGTTAAAAAAGTTAACAAAAATCACAATAAATCGTAATATCGAATCAAATTATTGTAGAATCGCAATACTTAAAAATCACCATCAGGGTTGGAAATTAGCACCAGCCGCCAGCTGAATGCTGGTAAAATATGCAAGTGGCTGCTAGATTTGCTTTACTCACCAGCCAAAAAAACAATGGTAATCTATTGAGTGGCTGGTAGATTTTTGAATCCACTAACCACAGTGGCAGGTGGACAAAAAGGTTTATTTCATACACTGATCGCAATACATCGGCACCCGAGTATCATGATAGCATCAAATCAGGAGAGCGGTGTATCGTCTCAGCCCTATAAGATATTCACTTTGTAGCAAACTTGCAAAACAACTGGCATGGCCCCTTAAAGTGACAGTAGGTTTAAAGTGTATCAGGACTGAACAACTCTCATTGCTTATTAATGTCATTTCCTCGATGTGATTCTTATTTCCGGACGTTGAACATGAAACTTGATTTTTTTTCACATTTTACCAGACTTTTCAAAACTTTCTTGCTGCTTACAACTCTGTATCATCAAACTGTTCATCACTACCTCTCTTGATCCCCCTCTCTCTGTCTGTTTGCATCTCTCTCTCTATTTTTAGCTCTCTCTTTTGCAGATTAGGGGCCTATTTATAGACCCCCTTATGTTGTCCAATAAGAGGGCTCTCTGCGGGAGAATGGCAGCGTCACAAGGATTCACACACCTCCCACTTGGCACCGAGCCCAACCTATCCCCCCCCCTCTCTCATACCACCCTCTCCCTCCACTCTTTTACTTTCTCCTCCCATCCCATCCTACCGTTCCCCTCCCCTCATATCCCCCTCATCTACACAGGGTGGCCCCCGGCACGGAGCCCACAACTTCAGTGGAAACTTTACACACAGGAAAGAGCCTCATGTCAACCCCCCACAGCCTGACAGTGTGCGTTTAAAAAACTGCATCCTACTTACAAAAAGAATCTGCGAAGACAAAATTTCTACACTGAACTACCTAGACATACTAAAATAACCATGCCTCAAACTGCATGGCATTCATAAACACTACACTTCCCTGGTGTACTGACAAATATGCAGACAGAGAGAGATACAGATGGACAGATTTTTCTTCTTCTTCTTAACTTTTTTCCCCCTTTAAAAAGGAGGACATTACATAATTCTCCAAACACTTCCTCTCTAAGCCGAGAGCACTCTGGCGTTTTATCAGACACACACACACACACTTGACATATCCAAGCAGACAGGCAGCCTGTTCGGGCGGTCTGCATCACAGTCGCTATGACAACGGCGGGAGAACAATCCACAAAAACAGCCACTCGGGAGGAGGGGGGAGAGAGAGAGACGGACAGACAGACAAAGAGAGAGAGAGGGAGAGAAAGACAGAGAGACAGACAGAGAGAGAGAGAGACAGACAGACAAAGAGAGAGAAAAGAGGGGGGGGTGGGGGCTAATAGGAAGCTCATGTGTACGTGCAGCTGTACCAACTCGGGCTCCGTGCCATTTCTTTGCCGGATCCCCAAGTCTGTTTCCTTCACCTGCCCTCTTCAGGAAAGAAAAATCCTCACAAACAGTGGAGTCACGTTTCATTTTCCAAAACATCTTTCTTTTCTTTGCGTTTTTTCCATGACTTTGTCTAACAGAGAGAGTCAAAAATAACAACACAGTTTGTGAAATAGTCACAAAATTGTATCTATTTGATTTGTGTACATAGACATGAATCCCCCTTTTTCCATGACGCTCAGCACGACTTTCAACAACATATTTTTCTTGCGTTTTCCTTTCGAATGTCCACCAACGCATGAAGCACATGTCAATTTCCTCTCCAGTCTTTTCAAAATAAAACTACTTAGTTAGGGGTTTAGGGGTAGATCGACTTGGTTAGGTTTAGGCAACAAACTACTTAGTTAGGCTTAGGAAAAGATCGACTTGGTTAGGATTAGGCAACAAACCACTTAGTTAGATTTGGGAAAAGATTGCGGTTTGGGTTTAAATAACTTAAGTACGGAAGTTACGTGACAAATAAATCAACTTTGACTTGTGGTTTCACACGGCACACGAACACTGGTCTCCTGGGGGGAGGTCCTGTGTTTTTTGACCCACCCATCCATCCTAATCTCCCCCCTACATGGCTTTCACTGCTCTTTATAGTTCCCGGTCCACAATTACGTGGATTACATACGAATTGATTTCACGCTGACCATCGTGAAAAAAAAAAAATAATAATTGTGCACATGAATCAATACATACAATTTTCTGCTCTGCGACTGGGCTGCAAACAAACACGGTCACACAAAAAAAATAACACCAAATCAAAATGCTGCCAGTTCCTCTCTACATTAAATTCCTACTGATCACACACACCAGAGGCTGGAAGAATATGTCGCATTCTATACTTTTTTTCCCTGCGGTACAAACCTCAACTGGATCATTTTGGTGGTCAGGGCATTCATGTCTGATAATCAGCGCAGACTATGCTGCAGAATGACCACTCAGGTCCAAGGTAGTCAAAGCCAATGAGACTTTTTCCCAATGTGCAGAATGTCACTGGGCACATTTTGGCTTGCCTGAAAGCTGAAGAGATAAGGCTGAACAAAGTGGCACTTAGACTGCACCTACACACCACTTTGGTGTTTCTGTAGGTACATAAAGGGCTACAATGTATAGTTTCCTGTACGTCGTCAGAAATTCATCTGCACATGTTCAATGACCTCACATACTTTCTTCTCTCCCAGCATCATCGCCTCGCCTTCCAGTAATGCTATAGATGTATTAGCTTTCCTTTTCTAGCCCAACAGCATCATCTTTGACCCCCATCACAATGTGAATGTAAAGATTACTAATGGGATGAATGTACAACACTGGCAATCTAGTTTTACAGTAATGCTATGTCAGACAACAGGTAAAGCCTAGATGAGTATAAAATCAACTACAGCAACACCTCAACAGTGATGTATAATTCAAGCAGTGTCCAAACTGAAACCTGATCACGATGCTGGCAACAGTCAAAAGGAACAAGACGAGAAAGAACCAGAGGTCACTCTCAACTTCCACACGAGAGTCGATTCTGGGCCCATGTTTGTTTACACTAAAGTCACGTTTGTTCGCGAGAGATTATGCAAGATTACTTTAGTCGGGACTCTTGTTGTTCATGAATGGAGACTGTTAGTGTGTCGTGTCGTGTGCTGTTTTGGCCAAATCGTTGCTCACCACACAATATAGGAACAAAACTGTTAAATTTAACATGTGTGTTTCAAAATCTGTTAATATTTTAAAAATATGATATAGTGTGGGCCAGCCTTAAGCTACAGGGTCCACTCCCAGAGCCTGATTCCAGCACGGCTTAAGAATCTAAAGTAAGAGAAGGTCTCTTTGTCTGTGTCTGTCTGCATACTGAAAGCAGCTTACATTTGCAAAGACCATATTGTTGTTTTTCCCAAACCCGTTAGCTTGGCACACAGGTGTAATGAACTGGAAAAGCAATGGTGTGGAAAATACACTGTTAATGTTCCAAAATATTTAGTGTATGTGCATAACAGAGATTAGGACTTCTCCGTCTCTCCAGGGACCTCCATTGGCTGACAGTTAGGATCCTCGAGGGGCTCTCTTTGTTATGTTTTGTGCGGCAGTCATTAAGTATCCATTAAAAAACTCAATGGCTCCTTAACTGTCAGCAAGCCAAAAATAAAACAAGAATCCCACACTTGCCATTTTCCTGAACAGAGAAAAGTGACAATTACAGAGCTTGAAAGAAGCATAATCACTGCTCTTCCCTGCGTTCAGTGGAAGTGCTGCATTTTCAAACTGTTACAACTTTTCACAAACTAAAGACTTTTAGGGCATTGTCACTAAAGGGTTTCAGCTGAGCTTTAAGCTGCTAACTCCACAAAGCTCACTTTGACAAAAATCATACCACGTCTGACCCAAATCTGCTCAAAGTCTACAGGGAAATGTAGTTTTTCTTGGCTATTTTTGCTACTCCGCACTCATCTTGTGAGTTCCAGTGCTTTGCGTGATACACTGAAGTGAACAGTTTGTGACAGCAGAGAGCAGGGTAAACATCTGCCGATCTCGTCTCCTCATCGCGGTCCACGGTCTCTGCTGGAGGAGGAGACGGGAAGGCAGAGAGAGAGACGGGAAAGGAGAAAGAGCGGTACAGAGAGCAGAGGTTGAGAAGATATTGTGATATGCAAAGGTTGGCAGGCAGAAAGACTGAGCCGAGGAGAGGAGATGAAAAAGTGAGACTGAAAGGTGAAGGGAGAAAAAAAAACAGGAAAAGAAGAGGCACTCAAGAAGCACGAACAAGAAGCAGAGTAAAGTCAGGGCACAGAAAGTATAAGAGAGAACAGAGACAGACTCGGAGATGTAGAGACAAAAGAAATGTTCTCAGTGACATAGATACCAATTCTTAATTGGTCCAAACTAGGGCTGTCAAACTTAACGCGATAATAACGTGTTAGCGCAAATTCATTTTAACACCACTAATCTCTTCAACGCATTAACGCAACTTGTGATTTTTAGGTTGTAGCGGGCTCAGTTTTAAAGCTAGCGTGAAGATACTGGCATCATATGAAACTAGAAAAACCTAAGGAATCCATTGGTACCAACCATGTCATACTAGCTTACATACTAACGCGCCAAACTTACGTTAAATTTTGGCGAGGAAAAACTGGCATGGCCATTTTTAAAGGGGTTCATTGACCTCTGACCTCAAGATATGTGAATGAAAATGGGTTCTATGGGTACCATAGATGTATTAAGATAACTGGATACAGCGTTGGAGGCGGGGCCCCGTTCATTGCTATGAAAGTCGCTCAGTGGCGCATGATGCCAAAATGGCTCGACTTTTGTCTGGAAAAGTACCCGGATCTTCTGGCGATCTTCCGCATTCATAGGGCACATGGAACATGCGCAATAGTGTCGACTCGTTCGCATGACTCGGTCACGGGGTCCCAACGTCACGCCGTCGTCACCCCGTCGTCACCCCGTCGTCACGGTCTGTGTCTCATTCACATAAACGGAGGAAGGGAAATAACTCTGGATTCAGCTATTAGTGCATTTTACAACACCAACTTTTATGACCTAATGATTTCAATCAGGACTATTTGAGTGTTCGTACTGGGAAGTTGTTTTCACTTCAAAAACAATTATTCGCTGAGTTACAGACGTCTCTTTCCCAACATAAGTCTATGGGAAAAAGTATTTTTGTGCCCAATGGCATCACGTGACGAACACGGAGGTTGCAGTACCGCCGTTTGGCCACTAGAAATTTTGGGATCAACGACCGGTGCTCTTCCTGGGGGCTTGATGGGTACCCACGAGTCTCCCCTTTACAGACATGCCCACTTTATGATAATCACATGCAGTTTGGGCGAGCCATAGTCAAGTCAGCACACTGACACACTGACAGCTGTTGTTGCCTGCTGGGCTTGAATTTGCCATGTTATGATTTGAGCATATTTTTTATGCTAAATGCAGTACGTGTGAGGGTTTCTGGACAATATTTGTCATTGTTTTGTGTCGTTAATTGATTTCCAATAATAAATATAAACATACATTTGCATAAAGCAAGCATATTTGCCCACTCCCATGTTGATAAGAGTAATAAATACTTGACAAATCTCCCTTTAAGGTACATTTTGAACAGATGAACAATATGCGATTAATTTGTAATTAATCACGATAAATTATTGACAATCACATGATTAACCGCGATTAAATAGTTTAATCGATTGACAGACCTATTCCAAACCGAAATAAAAATCCTCAAGATAAACCATGCCACTATTCCGAAGTGTCATATATGTTATTATTAAACCACAGAATAACATGTTAGGCATCGCCACTACTCCTCTACAGTCCAGCATGGTCACTATTTCTAGCAGGAATGTAGCGACGAAACAGTCAGCGCTCTGTTTACATTCTCTGCATCGCTATCATGACAAAGAAGCTAAATCATTTAAAGGTCTTTATTAAAGCAGATGAAAACAGAACGGACAACCGTGATTTATGCTAACTAGAAATGTGATTGGGAAAGCAATCTTAAGATTCACAACTCCAGATGTACACCATTTCCTGTGAGCTTTATATTAAATATGATCCCTTAAAGGAATAGTTTGACATTTTGGGAAATTAATCGATTTCATTCCAAGAGTTAGATGAGATGGTCAATATCACTCTCATGCCTGTTCTTTGTGGAAATGAAACGTTCAACCAAGTTAAGCCGGTTTACTACATGGATTTCCACTTTAACGAACAATTACATAACACACATGACAAATGTCAGCATTTGTCATGTGTGACGTCACCAACCTGGTGACGTCACACATGACAACCATAACCAGGTTGGTTGGCTCGGCTGAGTTACACAGATCTACAATGGTAGAGATGATGAAAGACGGAGACTGAGGAGACACAAGACAGAAGAAAACAAAAGAGGGAACCCGGTTGTATTGTTCCTGGATGTAAATTTGAGTTTTACAATGTTAACACAGAGGACAAAACAGTCCACTTCATAAACTGCTGCTGAAACGGAGATCAGTAACGTTACTGCATCGCTGGCTATAGTGGCACTGAAAGAGCCTCTGACAGGCAGTTAGTCCAGCTGCAGCTGACTGTCTCCCCATGTCCCGTCCTCTCCTCTCTCTGATCACCTGTCTCTCCTCCTCTGCTGTCTCATTCAGACTGTTCAAAGACAGGGTCGCTAAGAAAAGCACTACTTTATTCTGAAGCCCATGCTATAACGTAACTTGCTGGTAGCTTCTGCTGGCTAGCTAGCTAGCAACTAGCTCAGCATTAGCATACCAAAACTACCGTCACAAAGTGAAACTTATCTCCAAAACAAACACTAGACATCGGCCTAATGTTACCTGTGTTGTCCTTTACCTCACTCACTCACTCACTCACTCACTCACTCACTCACTCACTCACTCACTCACTCACTCACTCACTCACTCACTCACTCACTCACTCGGTTATACTCTCAAGTCGACGGACACCACGGAGCGAAGACTGGGGCTCCAGGTCCACACCGCTCAGAGATGCCTCTGACGGTAGCCTACCGAGTCGGTCCGTGTTGGCTTGGGAGATCTTTGAGCCCAAGTAAACGTTTGTGCCAAATTTGGAGAAATTAGCTCAAGGCGTTCCTGAAATATCACGAGAATGGGACGGACGTAAGGTCACAGTGACTTTGACCTTTGACCACCAAAATCCAATCAGTTCATGCTTGAGTCCTGGACATTTATGCCAAATTTGACAAAATTCCCTACAGGCATTCCTGAGGTATTGCATTCACAAGAATGGACCAGATGTACGTACATGCGGACGGACAACCTGGAAACATAATACCTCCGGCCACAGCTGTTGCTGTGGGGGGAGGGGGGGGGCATTAAAACACTTCTCAATCCTCTTGTATCTATCTGTTACTTATATTTTCTAATTTTAAAGGTGCTAAAGGCAAGCTGAGTTGCTTCCGTGAGCTAGCCAGTAGGGCATGCTCACGGAATTAACATGCACTAAAAGGCAATCGCGGCCGGCCCGGCGATGTAAACAAAGCACAGAGAAGCAAATAGTTAATATTGTTTGCTGCAATATTAATGCTCTGGATATCATATAGAGCACCTTTAAGAAAAATAAGAATTGCTGCAATTCAACCAAAAATGCATAAGGTGCCCAAAAAATTGTTGCTGACAGTGTTGAATACTAGCTATTGGTAAACTCTTTATAACCAAGCCTAAGGAGAGAGGGCAGAAAGTGAGTGTGGTTTTGTAAAGAGCAGCTGGTGTGTTTCCTTGGTTGTGATCGTTGTTGCTGCTATTTTAGGAACCATTCAGGAAGTGATCTGCAGACAGGCTGCTGACGGAGTATTCAGCTGAACCAAACACAGCTCAACTCATCAAAACAAGTACAACTGAACGGAACAGGGAGACGGTGCCCACAGAGAAATAAAGACCCACGAGGGAGCTATACATGCTGTATGGGCATTTTACATCTCTGTTTGTTCTACTCCACACAGCTTTTACAAAGGTGCTGATTAAAAGTATTAAATATAAACATAAAAGTATTTATGATTGTAAATGAATCATTCTAAAACATTTGGCGGGTCCAAAATTAATGTTTTGTTTATCTCTGTGGAAGATATCTTACTTTTGGTTCCCACTTCTAACAAGGCTTGTGAGCCAATAGTATAACGTCACTGATGTCATGTGGTAACTGTGGGTCATCAGTTAGTGTGGAAAAAACGGATAAATGGCTGATATTGACGCTAAGTGCCTGGCAACGACTTGTTGTGAAGTGAATGCGATGGAACGGGGGAGGGAGAATGTAACATCTAGTGGCTGAATGTTATCAATGTTATCAATAGCACCTTTAAGCAGTGCAGCAGAACCAGCACCAGCTGCTTATCACAGACACATGCCATGTACTGTATTTGATCCAGTTTCAGTGAGTGTGAGATGTCCCTTGCTGGTTTCAATTTTACAGATTTGACATTTTTTTCCCCACAACAACGTGGGCCTTTTTTAGGTGTAAAAAACATGTTTTGCTGCTGCCCCTGTCCACTACAGTACATTGCTTTGCTCCCGTGCTGGTACTCCTGTCTGCTTCTCCAAACTGGGGGCACGCTAACCGCCATCTACTGTAGGTAATACACTGACTATGGATAAGTACCTCATACAACCCCACTTCAAAATATCCGAACTATCCCTTTAATTCAAGGTCCACTTGCATTTTCCACTGCATCTCCATCCCACAACAGAAGGAGTTTGTTTATTTCAAAATTAAATCAGATCAAATTGAAACTAACTACTGTTTCCAAGGCCGAGAATGCTCAAAAACAGTAAAGAAACAGTGTTTCCAAAACGGCAATTTAATGATAGACAAATGGATTCATTCAGGCCTGTGTGAAGCAAAATAAATCAGTTGACACTGACAGCATCCACCTCAGAGCTCTTTGTTTTCAACCAGATGTGTTGGCTTCAGGTGTGGTTTCAGGCAATATTAAGAGTCATCAGACAATCACCGTCATATTTGTGGGTCCCACTGCTGCAGTACCGTAAGACTTGCAGTCTGAAATCACCCGGTATAAATCAGTTAGCAGACAGTGGCATGGCAACCATGTCGACCATAACTGTCCTGACCGCACAGTTAATATCCTCCCTCCCACTGTCCTGCTCTGCCCCACTGTGTCCTCGCTCCATCTTTTCCTCCGTATTGCCCTCTGCAGTATTATCAGATAATGTGATTTTTTTTCCCCTTCTCTTGCACTGCAGCCACTGTGGCACAATTACCCCGGCTGCTGCACTAATGGCTATTGATGCAGCTGAGGGCCCCACACACACACTTGCACACGCAAACATTCATAAAAAATTCATGACACTGGCTCAATAGGAAGGTGCGGGGGGTCTGGCCAGCCCTGGAAAGAACAACAAATGTCATTTAACAAAGGAGGGGAAGAGGCAGATGATACTGGTCTCAACGTTTCGCGCAATATGACGCAGAAAAACACGGACACGCGTGAATACAGATAGATGTGTGCACACTAATTGTGTGAAGAATCATCAGGTTAAGTTCAAACAGACCTGTTACCTGCGATTGAACGGATATCTGTGTGTGTGTGTGTACAGATCTGAAGGTGTACAGTAACAGCCTGTGTGTCTGTGTGTTGCTGGAGTCAGTGTGGTAGGTAATACCCTCTTAGCGCTGGATTTCTCCCCGCCACCAACCTGCGCTGAGAGAGCTTTAGAGCGCTAAGCCTGCTAGCTGAGACTGAACCAGGGATCACTGGAGACAAGGGGCGTAGAGATGGAGGGAGGGATGGAGATGGAGAGAGACAGAAAAGCACAGGTGGGGTGTGAGTGATCGAAAGGAAAGTAGGGAGGGAAGGTTACAAATGAGAAGTCAAATGGAGGTAGGTCGCTGTGTGACGGGTGGATGTAGAAATAAAGAGGAAGGGAGGAAGGGTTATATTATTTAGTTCAAGAACATTATTTTTTCAGGGGGGAGGGTTTAAATGGATCCTGATTGACCCTGAGTTTAAACAGACAAACAGGAAGGTAACAGGAAGGTCACTGGGTTGTTGCGTGGCACCAGCAGGAAGCTGAAAACTGTCCGTCAAAGAGGAGGCGATACTTCCTCAGTATTCAGCGCTGAATAACTGCTTTTTTACTGTGTGTGCATAAAGGAGACGAGAAGTCATTGATGAGAGGTGCATGGGATTTTCTTTAGTCTTAGCAGGAAAATAAGTCACACAGATGATGACAGTGTAAAGTGTTTTCCCCGTTAAACCACAACACAACCATCACTATAACCTGTAGTGGAGAGTAACTAAGTATGTTCACTCATACGGTACTTCAAGGGGAACACCACCCAAATTAGGAATTCCTATATGTTTTTGGATAATATTTATATACTCCTCTCTCTCAAAGCCAGAACCCATAGAAGTAAGTCTCAAACTTGTGATGTCATAGGGTATGAAGTGTGGAGCTGCTCTATAGACAATGAATGTTTCTGGACAATGCTGTAGACACGCACATTCCTGCCAAGCTCCACTTCCTTACTGTATGTCACACAGTGGGCTGAGTGTGTATGTATGCATCCATTAAGACAGGGGTTCTCAAACTTCTTGGGACCAGGGACCCCTTAAAAGGGGAGACAATTTTCCAATGATCCCCCCTAATCATAACACCGATTAAGCATAATGCTTACTACCATTTGTACTCTTAGATGCCATTGGAACTATTAGTAATCTAACACTTTGACCTAAATACTTCAGACCTGTTTGATAGCGATAAACAGAATCACATTTCAATCTGAATCATGTTAACACCACTTTGTTTTGCCCTGATATATTCCGGGTGCTTTGTGATCAGATGTCGCTTTAGCTTGACCGGCTTCATGGCTTCGTTCGCTAGCACCTGAAGACACATGGCGCATTTTGGTCTCCCGTCGCTGTCGCTCGACGATGTGGACTGACTCAAATATTTCGTCCATGCTCTCAAGCTAGCTGGCTAATAAGCTAAGCTAAGCAGGAACGGTTTATTGTGCACTGAGTGAAGTGACTGATTTATGACAGATTGACGTGATGTGTCACAATCATATTAGAGTTTCTATTGGCCCAACGCTAACGTGGGTGGGAGTAATGGACACAATATGCTTGTTTTATTGGCGCAAATGGTCCCCATCTGTAGATATGGACTTCCCTAATGATACAGCACAATTTTATAATTTATAGCTATTAATTCGCGGATCCCCTGAAAGAGTGCCACCAACCCCTGGGGGTCCCCGGACCCCACTTTGAGAATCATTGCATTAAGACATACTATTCTCTTTTCTATCCTACTAGTCATATAGTGTAGGGAAAGAAGTCTTTTTTGTACACAGCAGACAGTGGATGGTCAACTTTGTGGACAACCTTACGAAGGTTATTAGTTTAGAAAGCCTGCTTTGTTGTAGAATAATTTCCTAATGGGTGGTCACTTACCTCACAAAGTGCTGGTAGTCAAGAAAAAAAGCCTCGGCCAAAATTAACAGGCACTTGGCTGAGGCTGTTTTTAATTTAGCTTTGTGGTGGTGTGTGTGTGGTATGTACAAATGACATGAACATGTCATATGCTACATGTTAGATGTTGAGAGAAGAAAAGTGTTCACAACATTCAGTCACAACTGTGGGAGCATAAATCGTTGCCATCTCACATACGGTACACAAACATCTACATGTACAATATATTCACTCTACTCTTACATGTATGAGGAATGCAACTCACATTAGCTCACACACTTGTGGTGGACCTAGGCATCTCAGATAACAGCCTCATCTATATTTTACCATTTTACTGTTTATGTGTGCATGTGCGCATGAGGGGTGAAGGGAACAAAGATGGGTTCCCACCATTCTGGTATCAATAATGTAAAATGTAAACGGCCGTTCAGATGCTTCATTAATGCTATGCTACCTATTGTATGCAAAAAAAAAATCCAAACAAAGGGACAGCTCCAGCACACAACCAGCACAGATAAGACAATAGCACTGGAGATACTAGAGGAGTCCCTACAGGGGTCAACTTGTCTGTTTACTTTGGAGCATTTTTTCAGGCACTAAATTCTCTCAGTGAGCCAGTGACCGTGTATTGTAGTTCTTGCTGCGGTCGTGCGCTTCTATTGGCTCAATTTCGGCGAGCGCTGACCAGATTTTACTGCGCATGTGTAGTACCCCAAAGATATGACGTATGCTTGATGCTATGCTATGATGCTTTGGAAAATACAACACTGCCTTCTGAGACTGGGAATGATAGCTCATTTACAGCTTGGCGACTACTGTATGTACAACAATAATATACATAAAATTAAATCAAACTGAAATTGTTGGTCTGGAAAATTCTTAACAGGGGAACTGAATCTGTAGCATTCTTCCCTCCTTCAACAAATACCAGCAACCGGTGCAAAGAATGCCCAGAGTTTAGCAAGTCAAGCTGAAGAAGGCAGAGTCTTTACTGGGCAGCTGCAGAGTGCAAATGAGTGTAAATGTATAATTATGAAGCATAGAGAAACACAAGCTGAAACAAAAAAGACCATTGTTAGAGCCAAGCATTGATAGAGTGCTGCAGGAATGAGTCCCAAAAGTCAATGGGTTTTTTGAATGGGTTTTTAGTTAAATGCCTGAAATAAGGTCTGTGGTTAACACAAACTCAAGAGATTTTAACATTTTGTTCTATGACATAAAATACATCAATAACTTATGAATTTGTAAGCCTTTGTGTGTTTTCAAAAAGGCGGTTGCTAATAAGTGGCTAAATGAGACTACAAAACGTCATCACGCCGAACACTAGTCCATCATTACTTTAGTTGTGGTGATGTGAAGTTGTGACCGTGGTGTACTTAGTTTATAGCCTAACGTTAGCTTTTTACTTCTGGCGATTGCATTTACGCTTAAAAAGTCATAAAAGTGGTGTTAAATTATGGAGATTATCTAACGGAACAAAATGTGTAAGTATCATAAATGTTTGTTTGTCACAGATCTTATTTTCTGCAATCATCCAAAACCCAATGGAACAATCCCATTGGCTTTTTGTCGAGGGAACCCAGGGCGATTCTAACCTCTGGGTTGGCCTACAAAATCACGTCATCCTGCACCGCTCTATGGATGCAACCTCTCTAAAAATCCCACTCAAGCTTAAACACTTAAGTGTCAAACAGGACAATAGAACGCAGTTGTCAGGAGGTCAGAAGGCTAAAAAAGCCCATGAAACTAGTTGAGCAAATATTTGAGGACGTACAACCTTCTTAACAGGTAGACTACGTTTATAAGTATGTATGTGCATGACAGAAGAAGATTCTTTATTAGTGTGATTAGCTTTGAGATTTATTTAATAGATCTTTACTTTCACTTTAAGTAACGCAAACTTTCTGGACAGGAGTTTGTTGTTGCGCCAACAGACTAAGCGGAGTGAACACTGCTCCTTCGCTTATTCAAGGGTCTGTGCTGAACGTGTGTGTGTGTTCCTGTAGAACATGTGAACAAGCGTGGGTGGAAGGGAATGTGGTCGCAGCCGCCCCAAATCAAAAACATCCAGAGTTTGTAGCGTGTGTGTAGGGACTGAGGGTCAAAGGTGAAAAGAAGCACACACACAAAAAGAAGTGACAAAAAATGGAATAAAGTGCACGAGAGCAAGGAAGATGGACTGTGAAAGACACAGTCCATGAAAAAAACAGAGGGAGGTCAGGGAAATAAGCGTGCAATGAGTCAAAAACAGCATGCCTGTGATGTCACGGGTGTATGTCGACGTCACGCCCTGCATGTTTGCATACTTGTACTGTTGAGTGTCAGCTCCATGCCAGCTCAGTGGGTTAAATATAGCACTTGGGCAACAGTCCCAGTTGACATTAACAATGCTAAAGCCACCAAGACCCATCTACACTACATTAGCGCTGTACTAACGCTGAAACCAGAGAAGTGGTGAACAGAGGGAGGGGAGGAGAGGAAGGGAGGGAGAGGGAAGGCCTCGGATTCATGAAAACTCAGCCGCCCACACTCCGGCCTCTGCTGCCAAGAGTTGAGCAGGACAACAGTGCGTGTGTGTGTGTGTGTATGTATGTGTGTGTGTGTGTGTGAGACATTCCTCGGCGAGGTGGATGCCAAGGAGCGAGCAGAGCTGAAGACAGACTGTCCTGAGCTACTGTGTTTTAGTGGAACTAACGAGCCCCTCACTGTGCACCTCGGCCTCGCAGCTGTAAACTTGTTAGCGATTAGGTAATCAGATCCGACTGGATGTTTTGTCAGAAAGTACAGGTCACATTTCTGTCTTTAAGCAACATTGTGGCCCATTGGTTCAGAGACACGAGCCTGTAAATGAAAGGTCACCAAGTTTGATCCTCACAACAGCCAACAAAGAAACCTGCCTGTTTAAAAAGACACAGTGAAAACCCGACGGCTCCTGGTGAATGTGTTCTGTAGATTATATGCCCTCAGATAACTAGCCAATGGTAGACAACGTCACGTCGTGTTAACATATTGAATACAGCCACGATGAAGTTTGACAGCAGACCTCTTTTCAGCGATAGGAAACGTCAACAAATGTCAGATTTTGGTGTCACTCACTCAGTATCAACATGCAATTTTCATTTTTAGACTATTTTGCGCTGGCATTGATCAATCATATACAAGAAAAAAACCAAGAGGAATACACACAAATCTCTCCAACAACAGTGACCTCAACAGGACCAAATGCTCAGTTACATTTACTATGGCTGTCAATTGATTAAAATATTTAATCGCTATTAATCACGTGAATGTCCATAGTTAATCGTGATTAAAACTGAAGTAGGCGAGATTGGAGCAAATATGATTAAAAAAAAGTTGTTCTTATAAAACGGTTGCTATATCCTGACAGTAGTACATGAAACAGGTAACCTGAAAAAAATCATGTGCCTCTGTGTCCTCCGGTGTCCTCAAGATTTCACAGACCGGAGGAAAACAAACAGTCAGAGCTGATCTGAGATCTGCTGTCCATCTGATGTCTATGAGAGCTGGCTGTCAATCACTCGCAAACTCCGACCAAACGGTCAAACTAGGCAGCGCTGATCAAATATGAATCAATATTCTGTTATGTTAATGCCTATTTCTCGCCTCAAATGTTTTCAGAATCATCTTGTAGTGTTGTACGGTTTAGCTGTAATATGAGAGAGTTTGTGATCCAGCAGCCATGTTGAGATCAGGCTGAGATGGCTCGAAGGAACGCCAAGTACCGGTCACATGACCGGAGCACAGCCAATAGGAACGCTCTCGCTCTCTTAAATGAACTGTGATTGGTCTCCCCTCACGGGATTTTTTAAAGCCTGAAAACAGAGCCATGAGGAGGAGCAGAAGTCTAATTTTCTCCCAGGACACTTGAATTACAATATGCTGAAAGGTTGTTATGGAATTTTTGCCCGATGATGCCAAAAACATTCTGTCTACTGCCACTTTAATGATCTGTTATTCTTTTTCCTTATGTCTTATTAGCTTATAGGGCTGTATTTTTTTAAATGGGGAAATTAGTTTGGTTGTAATGTTCAGTAACTTGCAAAATTGTCTTTACAACCAGCATAAAAAAAATCGTGATAAGATCGTGGATCGTGATCCTGCCTGAAAACCACACGTGTCGACTTGCTTCATGTTGTCTACACTATCAACAATCTCCAACGATATCAGAAACTTACAGGAGACAACACATGCAACCCAAGATGACCAATCACAAAAGCCTGCGTGTTTCAAATGTATCTGCCTATATCTGCAAAGGTCTGCATGGAACTATGTGATTACTAGGGGTGTAACGATTCATCTACTACATCGATGTATCGATTTATATTCCTACGATCCAACTACATTGATAGGAACTCAGCAAGTCACGAATCGATTTGAAACGCAAAAAACGATTGTATCGATACTAAGGATTTGCACCTTGTATTTAAGCACGACAAACGTTATATGAAAGTGTTTTTAGCACTTTTATTGTTAAAGAAATGTTAAAAGTTACTCCGGTTCACTCTCCAGACATGCGCCAGCTTGCCAGCTCCGCCCACTGCAGCGCGAGCATGCATCCATGGCATGCATGCAGACGAACGGAGCGCTGGACTCCTCGCTCTCTCACGTGAGAGGTAGCGGCGTGGAGGGAGACGGGCACCGGTCTGCATGAGACGAGGGCGGCTTCACCCACAGGCACTTTCCCCGTGCACTATTGGTTTTTCATTCAGAGAAAATTACTTTTCTTTCCCCGTCATGATATCTATGTGCACGCAGCATCAGCCTCACGTATCCAGCCGGAAAGCAGACGGTCCGCGAGGCAGGTTATCATGGGAGTAAAGTAAAAAACAAAACAGAAATTCAACTAACGTTAGTCTAACGTAGTTTTAAAATGTTTTTCCGTATGTTCTCATGTATGAAAAGACCCCAAATGAACACTGTAGGTGTACCACTTGATTATTATTACAGATTATTTAACAGCGTATGTAGTACGTATGTGCCATTAATCGTTGTTTACTTGTTTATAGCCATAATTAATTTATCCCTTACAAGAAAAACTTTGAGGAATCCTGACCTGCTCTGTCCAGTATCCAGCTATTTATTTCACAGTCACACTGACAGAATTTTTGGCAAAAAAAGTTACTGTATCGATTTCCAATCATTGAATCGTATTGCTCTAGATTAGCCAATTATCGTCCTTGAATCGTATCACAACCATTGAAATCGTATCGTTTCGTTGTAAAAACGTATCGTTACACCCCTAGTGCCTACATAGGCAAAGTTTATGACCATGCAGCATGTACGCGCTGACTGCACTAGCGTAAACACGCCCACGCAGACACATGTGCACATGCATGTCCGCCCCGCTGTATATTTGGTCATCAAGGTGTTATGGGCCTTTTATGACATGAAAATTTAAGGTTCATAACCAGTGACAGAGAAAACTGACACTTGATTAAATTTTGTTGTAGGCCCAATGACCAGTTAATTAATATGTAGTAAACTACTAACTTATTAAAAAGGGACAGTATGTAAGTTTTACACATATAAACGTGTTTTAATTAAATTTTTTATTGCCAATGTGTGAACAGGTTGTAACCGAACCTAAAAATATTAGACCTTCCACAAGTTTCCTCTATCAGCCTGTCGACTGCTTTTAAGGTGAATATTGGGGGACGTTTTTTTTAAGGAAAATCCAACGGATGTGACATCAAGAGCGCTTGCGAGTGCCTTTACTATCTTCAGCTTCGCTAACTGTTCTAACAGTGTGTAACGATAGCTAACGGTTGATTAGAAATGGAGTCCGCTAACGCCAACAAACGACCAGCCCCCACCACAGCTCAGACTCCCAACACAAACTCCACGGAACCACAAAACAAACAAAAGTTATATCTAGTGAAACCCATCTTGCAAAACAGGAATGTGACCAACATCGGGGGGGAAACTAGAATTAACATCCGCCGGGCCTTTGATTCATGGAGGGACCTTTGTTTGGTTTTGGGTATCAAAACTGACCCTGAGCTGGCAAAATTCCTATTGGACAGGTAAGCTAGCATTACTGCCAAGCATGTGGAATATATAGTGATATTGTGGTTTTAGCTGGCTAATGTTGCTAACATTAATCAACATGAAGCCTGTCAATCACGTTTTGACCGATGCTTGCGTCTACATAGTGCGAGCACGAGCAACAGGACGCTGACTGTCGTTGACTTAACAGCTACAGGTGTCACTGTTAACAAGCAATTTCTGGTTCTTACATAGAGTCCCTTTAAGGTTATTCAGTTAGGTGAGTGTGAATCTTGTGTTAATGTGGAGGCCACCACTTTATAGGTATGAGCATTGTGTGCAATGGATAGAGCGCTAACAACACAGCTTCAATATCCCCCGAGGAACTATAATCATCGGCTTTTACAATGTGCCTGCAAGTTGGACACCGTCTGTTTGCTTCTAAACCATTATATCACCCATCTTGCCCATCAGCATAACTTACACCGTTTGATGGATCCAGAGTACAGTGTCAAGAGTGCAGAAGTTCTTAATATGTAAATGAATCACTGACTATCCCAGTGTTAGTGCAATGTGATACATGGCTGCTGGCAGAAAGCAGAGAGCTGGCCTGGTGTTTTGCAAGCGACCCTCTCATTATCAGACAATTATAAATTTGCAAGTGTCCATCTTGTGAAAGTGAGTATCAGCAATGACTCCATCCGACCTCACTACCAGGCTCTATGTGGTTAAACTGGGAATATCACACCCCCCCTGGCACCCTTTATCTGCACTGCTTTGAATGTTTTGTTGTCCGCCACTATACTCCGTGAATGACGTCAAGGAAATGGTGGGAAAGACAGAACAAGCTCCCAGTGTCTTCTTTTCCTTTCTCAATAACAGTTAGCCTATAAACACAAACACACGCTTTCCATAATTACAGGCTTGCCCCTGCCACGATGTGGGTGTGTCTGAGAACCATTAGACCAAAGCGCAGTGGGATGCATATGACAATACTAAATGCTGAAGAATATCACTGTATAAGACAGTGTGTGGACCGTGGAATTACAAGTCTATTATTCCCAATGTATGACTATAATCTGCCAGCTGAAGAACCACTTTGTCAAACGCCACCTTGCTGCTTTTTATCTCTTAGAAACACACTGATTTCCATCTATTTGTACATGGTAGACATTCCTGACATTCTTCAAACAGACAATTACCATATTGACACTGCAAACCAACCAGTACAACACACACTTCACAGCCAAAGAGGTGTCATTTTAGCCTAAAGTCTTTATGTGCAACTAAATCACGATATATGAGCATATTTGCCACTGTACGTATCCTCTAGGTGAAACTGCCTTCAAACACACATTCTCGACACAGTGCACTTCCAAAAACAGTCTGTAACATAACACCTACAGATTGTGGGGTGCACCGTGTATGCGACGTGTGTAGTTACATTAACTTGGCTTTCCTAGAATGCCTGCTTCTGTAGTGACTACATACAGCCATCTAGCTGCAGCTCTGCTCCTCATAGAAAAATCGGGAGAAGGACGGCAGACTTCTCTCTCGTTTTTCTTTCATCTCCTTTATAATTCACGCCTAAACCATGCCAAGAACTTACAATGTAGCATAAAAACAGTAGCTCTCTGTAAATTTAAGCTATTGAATGCTGTATGTGTGCATTTGAGGTGTCACCACCATCAGTGGCTGGGAGAGGGACAGAGCAGAGGGATGCCACTGTGTCTTTAAGCAGTAATCCCTCCATTCTCTGAGCATTTGTTGCCGGCCATCTAATGGGCGGTTTGGTTTAATGTCCACAAGGGCCGCTGGGAGGTCCAGCACTATTAAAATCAGCGCCGCTCTCTCAAGCTGTAGCCGGTCAGGCTTGCGTGGCTCCTAAATAACGACCGAGGCAGCCTCAGAAATTAAAGACGTTCTGATTTTGCATTTCAAAAGGGGAGGAACTGGGCTCATTGCAGCAACAAAAGGGGACAACAATGTTTGACATTCCCGACGTGTATCCTTTGGTCTTTTCTAAAGGAAACTGGAGCTTGCCCACTGGTGTGAATGGGGTGGGGGGACACGACACAGTTTGCCGGCATCTGTCTCCATCTCCGTAATGCAAGCAACTATAGTCAAACATCAGGACGTTTTTCTATGTAAATTACACAATCCGATCATTCAAAAAGATCTGATCTGCAGACCTGCTCATCAATAAAAAAACAAACCAAAATCCTCACAAGACGGCCATAAGAAACTGAACATGTATGTTACCACTGCCCCCTACCAACAGGAAATCACTGTAGCACCCCTTCAAAATGTACTGTGTTTATATTGACTCAATTGGACTTGCAGTATTTATATTTATTAAAGCATCGCTGCATTATTTTTGTGCAGTTTTGTGGTAGAGCCTCCTTGTGAAGTGTGTCATGTGATCACTGGTGAAGCTCCACAGTCAATTATGAATGAATCTCCAAAAGTTACAGTATGTAAATGCTCCCTAACTATGTGGCAGGCAGCCAACTGAAGTATTTTCTAAGTCTGATGGTGTCAGGATGCTTGTAGTGAAGACTGAGGAGCTTGCTGTGATTGGGTGTTTGCAACACAGTGTTGTGGACTGGCTGTTGATTTTGAGAGTATGTTACAAAGGTTACAGAACAGGCTGAAGTATAAACTACTGCTGCTGCTGCTGAGTGCAAGGAAGCAGTGTTGCAATGGTAATGCTGCCTGCCTGTCTTGCAGAACAGTTTGCACCCAATAACAAAAGAACGAAAGGAGAAGTTGTTTTCGTGTAAGAGAGACAGAAAATAGTTGCAAGTTTCTGAGGTGAAAATCTTAACTTGACAATTAGTAGTGCCTTCCAAAACTTTCAGCCTTTTCCTTTGAGCATAAAGCAGCACTGATCTTGCAAAAGATCAAATATCAGGCTTGTCATTTCCAAATCATGCAGCATTGAAGCCTTATAACAGTGTGTTTTCCTCAGCACAGGGCTGCATTTCTTTGTAAACAAAAGCACTAGTTGGCACTCTGGTTTGAAAAAGTGAAGTGTGTGTGTTTCCAAAGCAATTGCCAGAGCTCAGTGAACGTGTTTTCAACAAGTTTTCACAGTGGTGAACAAGTAGAAGTAGTAGTAGTAGTAGTAGTAGTGCAGCTTGATGGGGGTCCAAGGTGTTTGTGGACAGAGAGAGAGATGGAGGGGAAATGAAAGACAGCATGTATACTGAAGTGTGTGTTTATGTGTGAGTGATGAGAGGTGTCTCAGGGCAAGTCTTGGCCGTGATTGAGAGCTCGTCCTTACCGCTATGAGCGTGTTATTCCTCTGTTCCGTGGAGGAGGCAGAGTCCGGGTCCTGCTGCTTGCTCTGCGGCTGCTTGCTGCTGCCTCCGCCGCCGCCGGCCGACTTCTTGGCCCTCTGCTCCAGACTCCGCTGGTACAGGCTGACCGTCTCCCTCCGCTCGATCTCCAGCTGCTCGGCGTGCGCCTGCTGGTACCGGTTCTCGCAGTTGACGTGGTGTCTCCGGCAGCCCTCTATCCGCTGCCTCAGCCGCTCCACCACCGTGCTGTGCTTAGGTATGCCCCCTCCGGGCACCACGGCGGCCGGGTTCATGCCGCTGTTGTTGATGCAGATGCTGCCGTTGGGTCCGGCAGCGGGGGAGGCGAAGTCCCCCATCACTAGGCCGACTGGCTGCGATGTTGGAAGAACTTTTCTCCCCCGTCAAGCTCTCCGCCACCACCGCCACCTCCTCCTCCAGCCACCTCCGCCTCCTCCACCTCTCCCTCTCTCTGTCCTCTCCCGGGTGAAGGGTCCCAAGTAGCCGGACAGCGGGCGGAAGGTTTGACCGACAAACAGCCGCCGAAGCGAGCAACAACCGCGGAGGTTTAAAGGGCTTCGGAGGCGAGCAGGCAAACGGTTAAGGGCTCGCGAGTGACCGTCTCTTAGGAACTGTTTCCCGGCAACACTAATAACCCTAACCCGGGTGAGCTGAGAGCAAAGCTCCGGACACAGTTCAACAATAAAGCTGCTGCCACGCTGCTAGAAACAAACTCCGCTAGAAGAAAAACAACACAACAATACCCGGTAAGGTGTGAACGTTATCAGGCTCTCTCTACGGTCATATACACACAAACCGTCCCGCGGAGCAGCAGCAGCGGCGGCGGCAGCAGCAACAGTCCTCTCGCCTCACTGTTTTCACGGTGTTGTCCTTTGAGAAAAAGTTTTGCTGCCTGAACCAGACGGGCTCCGGAGTTTCCCAGTGAACTTGCATCTCATATGGTTTTGGTTTGAAAGAAATCCCGGTGAAGATGTTGTTGAGTTGTGGGGGGTGTGGGGGGAGAGCAGCCCTCGGTAGTCCCGGTTGTGAGGCAACTAGAGTAGCAGCCCAGACGGCGTAAAAACGCGGATATGGGAAAGCGGTGGCGGAAGTCTGTAGTCACTGGCTGCCGCCTGCCACCATCACAATAATCAGGTCCGCTTCTCCACCATGCCAGCGGAGTGATATCAGGACAGGAGTTGAGTAAAAACCAGCTCGAGGCTGTGAGGAGCCCGCTGACGGAAACACGGAAAACACGGAGTGTATCCGGGAGAGGAGCGGACTGGTCCCACCTACGACCTGTCCTGTGTTGTGTTGTAGGCCTGATAATAGGTTACACCCCTTTTCAATTCAATTCAATTCAATTTGCTTTATTGGCATGACTGTCAGGTGAACAATATTGCCAAAGCGTCAATCCAATAATAAATAAAAATAAAAAAAAGAACAAAATAAAAACAAAAACATATATATATATATATATATATATATATATATATATATATATATATATATACAATTCATTAAGCAAATTATAATATATAGATATTTAAAAAGAACATGCATGTAAATGGAAGAAAACAATAAAGAAGTAATTAATGTTTGTTGTGTCAATAAAACAAACAAATAAAAAATAATTAATAACAATACATTGCAATATCAATGGATACATGTGAAAAACAACAAAAAAAACTAAAAAAAAAAACATGAAGCAGAGGAGTACATAAAAGGCAGAGTGTGAGTTACATCTATTATGTGTTGTGGTTGTCTCTTAGGCTGTGACATGCACTGACATTTTTCTCTCTGTCCATCTCCTCAGTCTGTTTTCCTCTCCAACACCAAGCAAAAAAAAAAAAAAAACCGGTTGCCATTGGTGTAAATGGGTCAACTTTTTTTCCCTCCATACTTTTCTTAGAAAGTTCAAAACAATAGTTACATAAACATGCTCAGATTTTTCAATACAAAAAAATTCAGCAAATATATTTTTTTATATAGTATAAAATGATATAAAAATAAAATAATTTATCCAACAAATAAAATGTAAGGACAGGAAAAGATTAATAGAAAGAAAAAAACAATTGGGGTCTGTTAAACAATTGGAATAAATTTGAAATGTCTAAATAATCTAATAGTTTTTGTCAATTTAGATTGATTTTTGAGTTTTTCAATTGTAGTCAAACATGTTTTAAAATCAGTATCTTTAAAAGTATAAAAGGAGGGTATTCTTTTAAGCCATATCATTTTATGGATATAATATTTTGCTGAGATATTAATCAAATTAATTATGTAAATTTCATCTGCTGGGAAAAACTGTGATTGTTAAAAATGAGCAATATCTCAATCTTTATTAGTATGATATCTTTTTCAAAATGTTTTGAGAAGTTCTTCTGTAAATCAAACCAAAAATAAGTAGCATGAAAACAATCTACAAACACATTTTCAATGGTTGTTCAAAAAGTGCATCTATTGTTAACGGTTGTGAGATAGCAGATTACAGATATTAGCTTTAGCAGGGTAGTACCTGTGTACAATCTTAAATATAAACTCTTTTATTCTATTTGGAATTCTATATTTATGAGATAACAGACAGATAGAGTTCCATTCCTTTCTATTTAAATATAATGTAAATGGATCAACTAGCTAGCTAGCTAACTAGCAAATAACTAGCCCATTTCTTCATTACCATGTTTCTTACAGGGGTCTGTTTTATATAAAATGATGGACCTACTTTTTGTTTGTTTGTGCAAACAAATAAAAACAAACAAATTTAACACAAAGATATTATATACAGATATGCATACAGAGGCCCATTTAGGCAATTGTTAATTACAGTGCAAATGAAATATGGGCATCATACCATCAATGGTCAGGACAGAAAATGCGGCAGTGATGTAGACTAGGATGAACGTTTTTCAATAACCTAAAAATTGTTCTGCACAATCTCATATATTTATGAACTGATTACAAAGCAAACGTTTCACGAGCTGGCTGTATAAAAACACCATGACAGTAAACACAATTAACCCTGTTCGATATTTTGAATTACAACGTTTTAGAGGCTAAGCGCTATACAGACAGTTTAGCTATAGAAACCAAATCAAATTATTAATGAATTACAGGATACCATTACTATACCTTTATTAACAGGTTACTATAATAGGCTACTATTAGCCAACACATTTTGGGTTTAGTAGTCCCAAACTAAACTTTCAGACCTGCATCACGTGTGAACGGTGATCGGGTCAAACCTGGGTGTGAAAGTGGTGATAGAAATCATTGCAGCTACTTGACATACTAATGAACCCGTCACACACAAACTTTATACAGACACTGCATTACAATTCTTATCAGAATCAGGTTTATTTTGCCAACTACACAGCCTTTATACATTTGACTCCAGTTGCAGCCCTCTCAATGTACTTACACAGAATAGAAATAATAGCTAGGAACAATAATGACCAACAATAAACTAATAATATAAAAATAAAAATGTCAATAAGTGTTCTGGAAGTTGTAAACAATACAAACAGTGCAAATAAATAAATACTGGATAAAGGGATTGAAGAGAGTGGAGGTTGGGAGGTTAATCGTCAAAATCTATTAATTTTATTATTTATAAAAATATAATATTATATATATACAGTATATATCTTATAATAATTATTATTATTACTATTAACCACGTAGTAATGCTATTAAAATGCACCACATCAACTCATCGTGCAGCAGTGTGTATGTGAAATGCACCACTCCAACCACAACTCATTGCATCAGGCCAAATTTATTGAGATCCTTTCTCCGAATTGAGATAATATTTTCTGAATTGTAAGATATTTTTTTAACATATGGAACGAAATACTTTTATGTGGCTGAGGAGGAATCATTACTAAAACTATTTAAGCAGGAACTGATGTAATGTCATCAAATGTATTAAGTGCTGATAGCCTTCCTAAGAGGTGAGCTATTGGTTGGCCTGCTCATGTGATGCATAGTTTGGATGTATTGCATGGTTTAGTGGTAATACATCATCTGCTGAGCATACAGTTTATAATACATACTGAATAATATGCAGTACGTAGTAGGTTAGTAACACATGCGTGAGAAGCTGACGGCTATAGCTTGCCTCCAGCTCAACCTTCTTAAAAACACACAAGGTTTAACATTATATCCCCTTAGTTTTACATTTTTGTCATTTCCATCTTTTCCATCAGAGAAAACCTACAGTAGCCTGTAACTTTAAACATAACTAAATGATCAAGCTCCAGTGTCAAAACTGCTTGTGTATTTTTTTTTTTTGGCTAATTATAGCTTAAAATATAATGTTGTACAGATAATCATTGTTGGCAGCTAAATCTCAGAAAAAAGAAGCAGAAGTTCGGGGGCAATGGGTGCTCAAACTACGGCAAAAAAAAAATAAAAATCTGTGTGAGAGAAGGAGAACAAGTTTTATTCTGAAACTCCTACAGACCGTAGAGACAAAATAGGGCAGAGTTATACAGTTTACACTTTAGGGCATTTAGGTGATTTTTCTATCGAGCATGACTGACTCCAATAATAAGGAGAAGTACACAACCAACGTGCTTTAAAGGGACTGTATGTAACTTTTTACACGCATAAATATTTTTTTATTGCCAGTGAACAGGTTGCAACCATAACCTAAAAATGAGACCTTGGCTGTATTCGAAACCGCCTACTATCTGTACATACTGCATACTGCATTTGTCAGTAGTCTTGCTTGTTTTTTTATGACAACCATGTGATTCACATTTTCCTATCAACTTTCAGGATCTAATATTTGAATAATAGTTTCACATGAAACTGTGATCTTCAATGCAGTGACAACACATGACTGATGATTCTTGTAAAGTCGTGTTGTGAATCACATTGCATTTGTGATAGCCATACATGGCGATCCTCTTCCCAGTCACCAAGTCAGCACCAAATAATGATCGCAGGCACGCACGCACACATTCACATGCACACAAATGGACAACATTATGGATCTTATCCTCATAAACGCGCATGGTTTGTTTCAATGTTGTAACGCAGTACAGGCCATCTCTCTCTCCCTCTCTCATTTTATTTTTATCTGCCATGTCATGTGGGAGTTCTGAGTTCCATCCCCGACTGTTCAGGCCATATGTGCTCCCTTGTCTCTTTCTAACCATCCCACCAACACACAGTCATGTAACTCACACACGCAATCATTCACCCCCACACATACTGTAAACCAACAGAGACACGGACCTGCACACTCACACATAATACACACGCACTCACAAAATCTGCATTGTAATTAATTTAAAACATGGACAGCATGTGTCTCCTTCCTTTTTCCTTTGGCTGTTATTCATTTCTGTTTGTGTTAAAGAGGACCTTTTATGATTTTGTGCTTTTTTCCCTTTCCTTTAGTGTGTTATATATATATATTTTGTGCATGTAAAATGTCTGCAAAGTTACAAAGCCCAGAGTCCACGCCAAAGGGAGTTACTCTCCTCCACAGAAACACTGCTCCTGAACTGCTTGAAAACGCTTCGCTTGAAGTCCCGCCTTTTGTTCTGTAATGTGGTGATGTCACCAAGTAACGCATGCATGGCACGTCCTCAAACAAAGCTAGCAAGAGCAGAGCTGGAGTGGAGTCTGAAGAGTTTGGTTTGGTTGACCAATCACAACAGTGGGCCAGCTGACCAATCAGAGCAGAGCAGACTGGGCTTGGCAAACAGAGCGTTTCAGACAGAGGTTGAAGAGGGGCTGCAGCACAGCCGGTATGAGGAAAATAAGGCGTTTTTTGAACGTTCTAGAAGAAACACAATATATATATAATATACAGTATATAAAATATTATCAACGAGGTGATTCTTGCATGAGCACCAGTGATCAAAATTACATGTAAAGCACAAATATGTGTATGGGATAGCATTTGCTAGCTTCATTTACCAAAAGTAAGCTACAAAACTTCTTTCTTTTTGTATAAGTGTTTGAGAACATCTACAGCCGGTTTGGATGACCTGCAAATGCTGTGTCTGCATTCAAAGCAATTTTTATATCCCTCTTAGTGTTTTGAGACCAGAAGGTCTTCATTTCTTGATTCTCCAGTGAGGAATCTCACTTTGATATCATACACCAGTATGAGTGGTTCTCAACCTTTCTAGCTTGTGACCCCTTAATATGAAGCAATATTTCATTGCGACTCTTCATCAGATGTTCCCTGTCTATAAATTCTGAGCAGTGATTTCCCTGCTCAGATTTCGTAATTTGAATAGTTTCTTGAAGCCTAAAAGGGTCACATTTATTTCTTGAGAACGAAGCAAGAAAAATAAACACACTTCTTTCTGTGTATCAGAAAATAGTTTTATCTTATTTTCTATCTATGCCATTAGATTAATCTCATGATCCTAGGTTGGGAACCATTGTCACAAGCCAAGTTTCCATCCAAATTAAGTGCAAATTTTAAAGGAATTTTTCTGTATGTTATGTATGCGATTTTTTAATCCGCCATCCGATGAAAAACTTTACACTCAGAAACCTTGCAAACTGAGTCCAACATGTTTTATTGTTGTATTTGTTGCGAAAATTCGCAACACAAAACAAAACTGAATCAATTACTTGGGTGTAATGGATAGCACTGGTCCCAAACAGGACTAATGAATGAATGACATTAGCAAGCAGCTATCGTTTAGCTGTTTAACATACATCCTTTGTTTTGTGATCATCCTCAATTCTAAGCTGTTCTGTAATCACCTGCCACAATCTATCTTTAAATTCCGCATCTCAGTCTTCTTTTATTTCCTTATCGTAAAGTGCTTTGTGCTGGGAGATGGAGCGAATGTTTATTGTATCATTTTGGATGATGACATTTGCACGGACGGTGGCTCTGAGTGGTCAAACAACACTCTTTGCCCTAAGACGGATGCGGAAAAAACCCCATAGAAAATTGAACCAGTTCCGAAAACTTTAATGAACTGAACACCTCTTCCAGTAATCGGTAATTTTAGTGAAAGCTTTACATTTGTTGGTTCACAATGTTCTGGCCAAGCACTAGCACTCTTTCCAGGAAAAAAGGTGTATAAATGCTACGATAATTCACAAGGCATTTAGCTCGCAATAAATAAGCCTTTCTTGATTTCCATGTCATTTGCACGCCATGTATCCTGTACTGACTGCAATGTAAACACATCCGTGTATAAATGCTATACGGTAAGAGTTAGTGACGGAGTACAAAAAGCGAGAAAGACTTTTAACCAAGAGACCCGTGTTCGAGACTTCTTCTTCTTTGTAAGTGACGTTAGTGACTTTTATGACATGTTTTCCATAGTTGTGTTACGTTGTTTCCATACGTATTTGACTTAGTTTACGGAATTATTTTAAGCCCAACCATGATGTTTTCCCTTACCCTAACAAAGTGATTTTCTTGCCTGAAACAAAGTTTGTGTTTTTACTTGCCTAAACCTAACTGCGGATGTTTGCATAGCGTACAAATGACATGTGAAAAGGCTAAAATGTGTAATGCCGTGGTATTTATACGCCACGCCGTGAGACCAGGTTGCAGCAATCAGCTGTTTGTTTGGAGTAAATTGAAAAAGAACTAAGAAGTTTTTAGCAGTTGAATGGACGAAAAAGAATTGTACAGAAATGAAAAATTCCATCAACTGAAAATCCTAAGAAAATATCATTCATAATTCTGAAGACACTGTTTGATCACCAAGTAAACTGTGATCAGTCCAATGCAAAACCACGACAGCAAAAACATACACAGTATCACCAAAATGCAAAAAAAAGGAACTCACATTCCTTTTGGATTGTGGCATGACAATGGCATGGAAATAATAACAGTGGCAGAAGCAAATGATTACTACACTGTTTCTGACTATTTCATCATCCCCCATCTGCCAGACCTGAAGCCATGAGGATTTTCTTGGAACATCTTGGCTTTCTCTTTGCTTTGTAGACCGAGGAAAGGCTTTGGTTCACTTGTTGTTGTTCTGGGTCGAGCGAGGAGATGTCTGCACTGGCCCTGGGCGAAATATTGGCTCAAATAACTCTTGCCGGTGCTTCTTTTTACGTGCTTATAGTGCACTATGCCTTAGAAGAGAGTGATCCCTTAGCCTACCTTACAGGTTTCAGCCGGTGACTGTGGAATAGAAATTCAACAGTTGATTCTTCCACCAATGATTCTTATGTTTGTGTCTCTGACCTCTTTATGATAATCACATGCAGTTTGGGGCAAGTCATAGTCAAGTCAGCACACTGACACACTGACAGCTGTTGTTGCCTGTTGGGCTGCAGTTTGCCATGTTATGATTTTAGCATATTTTTTATGCTAAATGCAGTACCTGTGAGGGTTTCTGGACAATATTTGTCATTCTTTTGTGTTGTTAATTGATTTTCAATATATAAATATACATACATTTGCATAAAGCAAGCATATTTGGCCACTCCCATGTTGATAAGAGTAATAAATACTTGACAACTCTCCCTTTAAGGTACATTTTGAACAGATAAAAAATGTGTGATTAATTTGCGATTAATCGGGATTAACTATTTTGATTCGATTGACAGCCCTACTATAACCCTATGAAATGTCAAATCAATAGGTGTGGTAACCCTGCAAATTATTGTTAACAGCTACATAGTTGTCCACTCATGATAACAAACCAATAGCCTACTGGTAATTTACCTCTGACAACGTAGCTAAAAGCTTTGATATCTGGCTTACGAGCCCTTGTTATACAGATCTGCTCTGTAGCAGCTGAAGCTAGTGTTAGCGTCACAGACTAGCAGGACGAGCTGCTTCACAGCCCTGACTCCTGATTCAGAGCTTTTAAGGTAACAAGTTAAAAACAGTGATATTGTGATTAAAAACAAAAAAAATTCATCAAGGAATTTCTACCAGTCTTTTTTTCATTTAATTTTTGTTTTATTCCAAAAATCAGCAATTACAATATGTGACAATATGACAGAACAAAGAACATTAGGCATCTAACTAATATATGGTACCAAGGCAGGCATGTCTCCATTCTTATTAGGCTGATACATTCACCGGTATATCAGGACATATGGTAATTACAATAAACTCTAAAAGAGAATAAAATAAAATTTAAAAAAGACACAGAAACTTAACAGAAAAAAAGGCAATAAATCACATTTCTTCAAAAACAATCCTGTAGTAAATTAAGTATATTAGCATCTTTCTTATTGTTTATCATTTAGATAGACTTATAGTACTTTCTAAATTCAATTCTGAAGAGTTAAAATGATGGACGAGACCTCGAGAACTTGGCTTTATGGATGTGAAATTCCCCCCATTCAAATTAATAAATTGAGAGTGCGCTGAATTTTTCTGGTTTTGGTTTTCATGATATAATATATTATGGGAGTTCCACACAAATTACCCCCATGAAGTATTTTTCCTTTTGCTGTAAAAAGAATTCCTTATATGTTTATTAGTACATTTGTGACTCTTAATATTTATTCCATTAACAAATAAGGTCGGTTCCAATGTCAGTAACTCTTGCCTCTCAAAGTGATATTTCATTCCACTAGGAATAGCATTTATTACAGCTTGATATTCTTTATAAGTGACAGGAAAAACTTTAGCTTTGAGAAATTCCTCATAGCTGAGCTTCATCATTTTGTAAGTCTGCAAGAAAAATCATATTCCTTTCAATCCAATCTCGCCGATCTAGTGATTTATTCTTACTAGTTATGTATTGATTGTTCCAAATAACAGTTTTGTGGGGAGAGAATTTGCGAATAAAAACATAATTTTGCTGCCGTAAGAACAAGCTAATGAAATTTAGATAACTTTTGTGGTCATTTTCTTTCATTATAATTACGCAGTAATATAAATTGTAAGCCTCGCATTTTTCCAAAAATATTTTTTCGGTATAAAGTACCAAAAGGATTCCAGAGCTTTCAAATATGCTTTTAATTTGAAGGTATAGTTCACATCCATGAAGTCCAGCATGTCCATGCCACCTTTGCCTCTCGGACCTGCTAAAATCTCCTTTTATAAATTGTGACATTTTTTTTTTAAATAAAATTAATTAAAGTGGTATTTCTTTCTTTACAGAGGGATCGTTGGGAAAAATTAAGAGAGAAGATACCATTTGCTTTACTCAAAAAAACTCTTCCTTACAAGGACAAATCCATTTGTAAGCCACATATTGAATATATCTTTTTGTATTTTGGGCTTCAAATTATTTTCCTGTCATTCATTAAAATTTGTACTAATATGAATTCTAAAGTATTTAATACTTTTTTAAACTAGTATATCACATATTAAAGTTTCCTCAGTGTTGTACCGACATACATTTTCACATTTTGAAACACTGAGTCTTAGGCCTGAGGACTTTATCTTATTGATTGCTTTCTCAATTTGATGTTTGTTCTTTAAGAAAAGGAGTGTCATCAACTAGCTGAGTTAATCTGATTTCCCTCTCAAAAATCCTTAAACCTTGAAGATGATGGCATTGTAAAATATGTATTGAGCAATTCAACAACAATAAGAAAAAGAAGAGGATAACTGGGGGAACCTCTGTGGACTGATCTGTGAACTGAGAATCTTTTGGTGTTTTTTGGAAATAGCCTGAAACAGCTACTGATGTCTTTAAAGAGCATTGGAGATGCATGTTTTACCAAAACCAAAAGTTTGAAGGGATCTAAATAGGAACTGATGCTCCACTGTGTCGAATGCCTTATAAAAATCAAAAAATCAAATTAAAGCATCTGATTCTACATATTCAGAGTAATGCATAAGATCAAGAAGAGAGTAAGCCTATATTACAACTTATGTGTCAATTATGAAACTGGTTTAAGTTTCATTTATGATTTCACTTAAAGCTGAAGTAGGCGAGATTGGAGCAAATATGGTTAAAAAAAGTTATTTTTATAAAACAGTCGCTATATCCTGACAGTGGTACATGAAACAGGTAATCTGAAAACAATCCTGTGCCTCTGTGTCCTCCGGTGTCCTCCGGTGTCCTCCGGTGTCCTCCGGTGTCCTCCGGTGCTCCTAACAGCATCTGCAAGATTTCACAGACCGGAGGAAAACAAGCAGTAAGAGCTGATCTGAGGTCCGCTGTCCAGCTGCCATCTATGAGAGCCAGCTGTCAATCACTCGCGTACCCCGACCAAACGGTCAAACTAGGCAGCGCTGATCAAATATGAATCAATATTGTGTTACTGTAATGCCTATTTCTCTCCTCAAATGTTTTCAGAATCATCTTGTAGTGTACTATTTAGCTGTAAAATGAGAAAGTTTGTGAAGCGGCCGCCTTTGTGAAATCTGGTGGAGGAACGCCAATTTCTGGTCACATGACCAGAGCACAGCCAATAGGAACGCTTTTTTAAAGCTTGTAAACAGAGCCATGAGGAGGTGCAGAAGTCTAGTATCTCGCAGAACACTTGAATTACAATATGCTGAAAGGGTATTATGGAATTTTTGCTCAATGATGCCCAAAATATACTGCCTACTGCCACTTTAAGGCCTTTTCTGTTTGCTCCCACTGGTGGGCGGTGCTTGGTATTTCCTCTAGCTGATCTCAACATGGCGGCTGGATCGCAAACTTTCTCATTTTACAGCTAAACAGACACTACAAGATGTTTCTGAAAACATTTTATGTGAGAAATAGGCATTACAGTAACAGAATATTGATTCATATTTGATCAGCGCTGCCTAGTTTGACTGTTTGATCGGAGTTCATGAGTGATTGACAGCTGCTCAAAGACGGCAAGGCTCCAGCTCAGCTCTGATTGGTTGTTTTCCTCCGATCTGTGAAATCTTGCAGATGCCATTAGGAGCACCGGAGGACACAGAGACATAATTTTTTTCAGATTATCTGTCTCATGTACTACTGTCAGGATATAGTGACTGTTTTCTAAGAACAACTTTTTAAAATCATGCTCCATTTCTACCCACTGCTGCTTTAACCAATGGGATTTGATTCCCACAACCACCATAATGACAAGTGTGTTGGGAATGAAACCAAAATGTGTGTGTTCCACTGGGTATGTACATTGACAGAAAAGTACTTTAAAGTCAATAGACACAATTAGAGTTTCCTTATTTGCTTTTTATTCCGATTTAAGACAAAAAGAAAACATCATTTGCAAATATTTGGCCTTGGTCTTAGCCTGACATCACCGGACCAAATCGCAAATGCAAGTTATTCTGGAACCTCTCAGTTCATTTCCGATTTCCAAAGGTGTTAACGGGCATAGACCAAAATGCCTCTAGAAGCAAATGGATAGACCTACAGCCAATTAGAGCAACGAAACATGTGACATGATGATCACGGTTCTGATTGGCCCATCAGATCACAAGTTGGTTGAAATCAGTCCAGAGCGGAGGGGGACCAGACGCATCTGCCAGAGCAAATAAAACATGAGCTTCGCAGATTCATCTGGTTCCCAGGCAACCTCGGTCTGACTTATCACTGTAGCTTCCTCTTCTACTCCCCTGTGCACCGCAAACCACGACCACTACTTTGCGTCACGTCGTCCAGCTAGCTCTGCAAGCACAGTTTGATGAAGAGACTTGGATGTGTGTGTGTTTTTGTGTGTGTGTGTGTGTGGGGCTGTAACTGGTGCTCTAGCGCTGCTGCTGCCCAGCCTGGCCGGCTTAGTGCTTCAGGAATGAATGGAATGTTGTTTTACACGAACACACACGCACACGCGCGCACACACACACGCGCGCACACACACACACAAACCACATTCTCAATTACTTGCTTTCACCCATTTTTACTCCGTCTTCTCCGTCGTTTCTCCTTCTCTGCTGCCATAATACTGACAGATTTCCTTTCTCTAAAATTAGTTTTAAAGTGACATGGGTTTTATTTTCCATCGATTTTGGTTGACATTTTGAGAGAAGGTTGGTAGTGGATGTTTGCAGGATTTCTAAGTGGAAGAGTGTGGAAGAAGTGTATTTTGACTCTAAAACAGCCATGGTTAAATTAAAATACGGGTTTCCCACCATAAAAAGAAACTTCTCTCAGTGACGCATTAGGATAGAAAGCCTATGCTACACTGTGCAAAGGTATAATAGTGCTAAACACGGCTTTTAACTAGTGCTGTCAAAGTTAATGCGATAACGCGTTAACGCAAATTCATTTTATCTACACTAATTTCTTTAACGCATTAACGCAACTTGCAATTTCTAGGTTGTAGCAGGCTCAGTTTTAAAGCTAGAGTGAAGATACTGGCATCATCTGAAACCAGAAAACCTAAGGAATCCATTGGTACCAACTATATCATACTAGCTTGTCGTAAAGGAGGCTAAATATCGCTCCAGACTTACGCAAAAGTTTTGCGAGGAAAAACCAACATTGGCCATTTTCAAAGGGGTCCCTTGACCTCTGACCTCAAGATATGTGAATGAAAATGGGTTCTATGGGTACCCACGAGTCTCCCCTTTACAGACATGCCCACTTTATGATAATCACATGCAGGTTGGGGCAGGTCATAGTCAAGTCAGCACACTGACACACTGACAGCTGTTGTTGCCTGTTGGGCTGCAGTTTGCCATGTTATGATTTGAGCATATTTTTTATGCTAAATGCAGTACCTGTGAGGGTTTCTGGACAATATTTGTCATTGTTTTGTGTTGTTAATTGATTTCCAATCATAAATGTATACATACATTTGCATAAAGCAAGAATATTTGTCCACTCCCACTGTTGTTAAGAGTATTAAATACTTGACAAATCTCCCTTTAAGGTACATTTTGAACAGATAAAAATTGTGCAATAAATTTGTGATTAAACATTTCCATTAATAGACAGCCCTACTTTTAACACTTGTAGTTAACCAGTCATCCCTGTTAAAGAGGAGTTGTTTTTCAGAGGTTAAAGTGATTATTAAGAGATGATAATAGCCGCTTTCACTGCCTCTGTGTTGTGCACTTACACAAAAGCACAATCATTTGTTGTTTGCACTCGAACAAGGGAGAGACGTATTTCCTTTCTTTTCTCACTGTCACGCCGGTTTGTCTGCTCATGACTTCGAGTGTGGGAGGTAAAGAATGAGTTCACACAAAAGGTACACACATAGAAACATGCTCAGGGTTGAGAAGTGAGAGCTGGAAGGAAGTATTGAGTGCTGTAAAAATCAACAGGGCAAACAACGATGTCTGTGTGTAGCTGTCTGGCTGCGCGTTGCTCTCTTTGTTACATGATAAACCAATCAAACAGATTCAGACCAAACATCCACAAAGCAAAAAAAGAGAAATGTGCGTAACCTAATTGGAGGATTTCCTCCCACAACGACACCACATAGCTCCTCCTCCTCTTATTTTTCCATGTGGCCTTTCCTGTCTTCCTCTGTGCTCACCACATCAGCTTCCACAGAGCTTTGACATTCAGACTGTACTGTTCACCCAGTTATGACCCTCCACACACGCTCAGTGATACCCGGGGGTGGGGGGAACGGGGCTCTCCCTCCCTTCGGGCTCTTCCGGAGACTCCCCTCCCTGGAGTGGCAGAGAGAAAGAGAGAGAGAGAAAGGACCCTGCCCACTCTGCTTGTCTCTCTCTCTCTCTCAGTGGAGAGGTTGCCGGGCTGTTGCACTAGACCGTCTGTCTTTAAATATTTAATGTGCACGGCGTTGCCTCCGAGAGCGAGATAAAGAGAGAATCAGGGTGGTTGATATATTGATGAGCCACAGGGAGGGCACAGGATTGGATGGAAGGAAGGAGGAGGGGTGAGAAATAGAGGAATAAAAGGAGGAGGGAGGACAGAAGGATGTGAGAGACAACCTTGCTCAAGGGCACACCGATGCTAGTTAGTGAGGGAGTCGAGACAAGAGTTGCTCGTTCATTGTCCACTCAGATTTTTCTCCCCCACCCTGTTCCAAGATGTCCACACTAACACAGGTAACTTTTCAGTTTAAAATGCTGTCAACATGTTTGATCAAACTGTGTTTCCGCATTGTTTTCCAAATCCTGACAGTCCATTTTGACCTGCAGCTGGCGCTAGGGGAAATGTGAGGAAATCACCAAAGTCACGACAATGACAAGCCATCCAATATTTGTCAGGATATTTCAGTCTGATCAACCGACCAGCATCACCATCCCTAAAGCTATGCTGCTTCCCCGGCTAAATATCCATTGAAAAGCAGATGCTATTATGATATTATATGAGGCCTCAGCAGTCTGAGAGACACAAATTCAGTTGCTATTTGGGTTGTCAATCGATTGAAATATTTAATCCTGAATAATTGCATGATTGTCCATATTTAATCCCGATTAATCGCAAATGAATCACACATTTTTTTATCTGTTAAAAATATACCTTAAAGGGAGATTTGTCAAGTATTTAATAATCTATATAATAATATGGGAGTGGACAAATATGCTGCTTTAAGCAAATGTATGTAGATATTTATTATTGGAAATCAATTAACAACACAAAACAATGACAAAAGTGAGCATGGCTCACATACCCCTGCTCACTGCCTGACCCCTGCTAAAGTAGGGCCAAAGATTTTGCCCTTTTGGAAAAATTTAAAAAACTTTGGGCACCCTGAACTTCTAACCCCCAAAAGGCACAACTAGACCACACTGTCAACCATCATACCAAATTTGAAGTTCTTAAGATAAATAGTTTTCGAGTTCTGCTCCGGAAACGAAAGTGTGACACGCGAACGGACGGATGGAAGGACGGACACGCGGAGCACTATATACCCCCGACTACGTTGTTGCGGGGATAAAACCATGACAAATATTGTCCAGAAACCCTCACAGGTACTGCATTTAGCGTAAAAAAATATGCTCAAATCATAACATGGCAAACTGCAGCCCAACAGGCTACAACAGCTGTCAGTGTGTCAGTGTGCTGACTTGACTATAACTTGCCCCAAACTGCATGTGATATTATCATAAAGTGGGCATGTCTGTAAAGGGAAGACTCGTGGGTACCCATAGAACCCATTTTCATTCACATATCTTGAGGTCAGAGGTCAAGGGACCGCTTTGAAAATGGCCATGCCGTTTTTTCCTCACCAAAATTTAGTATAAGTTTGGAGCGTTATTTAACTTCCTTCGCGACAAGCTAGTATGACATGGATTCCTTAGGTTTTATAGTTTCATATGATACCGGAATCTTCTCTCTAGCTTTAAAACTGAGCCCGCTACAACCTAAAAATCACAAGTTGCGTCAATACGTTAATGAAATTAGTGGTGTTAAAAAAAGAATTGCGTTAACGCGTTATTATCGCGTTTACTTTGACAGCCCTAATTGCTATCCTCCAAAAGTAGTCATTGTGTGTCCACAGACACTGTTTCCGAGCTGCCACAGAGGGACAACACAAAGAGGGATTTTGTAGCTCTGAGCGGAGCATATTTACACGAATGCGTTAACATTGCAGTCAGTAGGCTACAGACTACATGGCATACAAATGACAAAAGCAAGAATGGTGTTCGAATATCAGAAAGTCCTGTGTGAATATGTTAGCATTATGACTTGTTGAAATGTAACTTACAAGTGTAACAGTGACATTTTTATAGTGCTACATTGGTTGTATAACAAAGCTAGGTAGCTAGTTAGTTAGTTAGTTGTACTAACATTACTTGACTTCATGTAGCTTGCCGAGTCTGAGCTGACAGCATTACAGATGTGTACATACTCTGTTCTTATCCATGTATGTATTTCTATGTTATTGTATTTGCTATGTGTTGTGAAGCCTTGCCAGGTAATGAGAGACATGTCCAAGCGTGTTGGGTCTGAGGACAATAAATGGCAGCTCAGGAGTAGAAAGAAGCTGACACAACAATACACAGAGGTCACTGTCATAAATACTGTTTTACCTTTTTCCAACATGGTACGTTCTTTCCAAAGCACACGTGAAAATGAGACTGCACCAGCAAGCCAAGATTTTCAAAAATGGATATACATGAAAAACATGTGGCACCTATATAAGCATTTTGAGATGAGCTCTTCTTCTCTGTGAAGGATGGAACTGAAAATAATTCAATGATAAAAACAGAGCTCATAAATATGTTATTTAACTCATACATTTGAGCTAACATCTCAGATTTGATAGTTTGACAGACATATCTTACAGACCGCCACATAGCCTACGGGTACTTCGCAAAAAGTCAAGGCTGCACCCCCTTTTGGGGGATAGAAAACCAAAGATCTCATAGACTTCAATGCCTTTGACAAGTTTGTATGCATTCATCTCTTGTTGTACAAATGTTTGTTTTATACACATATCTAATAATTATTTTGCAATCTTGCCTGAACCTGAGCGTTCGCAATACCTTAATAATAAATGAAGGTTAATCGCCGCTATGTCTCTTCAGTCTTCCCCCGTCCAACACAGTGGTCAGATATTGCTTATCCAGACATCTCTACATATTCGATTGAATCACGTCAGGCTAAGTGTTGTCAGTAAATAACCAACGTGTTAATAGTCAACTGTTTGATTGATAGGCTGAGATTTAGTTGGAGACGACAGTCTGATGCTGCTATAACATTAATGTATGACTGTATTACTGCAGCAGCCTCCCACTCAAGCTAACCTCAAGCATTTACCACACTGACAGTGAATATTCACGTATCATATGCACCTCAAATCTCAGTGTGAAAGCCTCGGTTAACCCGCTACACAACAACTTTTAGTCATTTTCGCTCCTGTTACAGCGAGTTTCTTTACCCTAAAAGAGAATGCAGCCACGGCGATGACGTCATGCTGGTCTGGTCTATAACTTGGAGCCATAAAGCCCCTCTATTATATCTTTTTTTATTATATCTCTTAGGACACTGCAGGGGAACAAATCAGAGATCAACGTTTTTGGATTTATTGTTGGTGCAACCAACTACACAGCAAAGCTTCGGCATAGCGTTTTTACTACTACCGGTTTGTTTAAAGTAGAAGTTTGGAGACATGTTTCAACTTCTTCTGTTTACTCTGTTACCGTCTACGAGGGACACGGGATTGTTGGTCATGAGAGCCTACTCTGGATGGCGTATTGCTGGTCCGATGGAATTTTGAATTCACTTTTTGCACTGGAGTGAGCAGTTGCATATCGCTATACAGACTGAATGTACCAGTCTACTGTATGTGATAGTTTGTGTGGAATACATTTGCTAATTCCTCTGTCTTTAGCTGTTGAAACTGAAGATGAAGCATACAATCCATCCTCCAGACTCGACTATTCTTTGTCTGTATATACCATTATGACAAGCTAGCAGGTCTAATTTTAAGCTTGATGTCTCACTTCATGTTGCACACGGTCTCATGGGAAATGGAGAAAAAGATTTTGAGGAGGAAGAAAACTAAATCCCTCAGAAATCAATCGAGCTACAATTGTGTGAGTTTCACTTGTCAAACTTTTTTTTTTAAAAAAAAAAACTGTTCCAAGAAAGTATCTTATAAGAAAATATGATGAGCCAATGCACATTAAATGAGCATACGTATGTGTGTGTACACTGTCCCCAGAGTGTCCATGGCCTGGCATTAGACGCTGATGTGCTGCAATAACTGCTGCTTTTCATACAGGAATGCTATTGTTACCCACACACATTACCACAGTGTTTACTCCCAGTGCACGGTGCCGCGACGGTCTGAAACCTCTGGCTGGGAGACGAGAGTTGGTGACCGCACTCGCCGTGAAGGCTGGAGAGGAGAATCATATTGTTTTCTGCTGGATCAGCTGTTTCAGAAGAGTGAAAGGCAAAACAGACAGGATATGAGTTTGAAACCAGACTTCCACTGAAGGGACAAAGATATATTCTTATTGTTACTGTTGGTTATTTTAGAGTAAAAGAAACAGGCATGATTTTGAGGTGGTGGAAGGAAAAGAAAAGAGGTATGAATGAAGAAAAAAAACAAGTGTGAGAAAAGTAAGATGGAGAACGTGGGGGTGGACTGTTAATGATAATAAAAAGGCACAGAAAAATAATCTCCCCTGTAAACAATACACACACACAGTTATACGCACACCCACATGTGCGTGTCATGATCACAAAGGATGCTGGGTAATTATGCTAATGACGCCATAATGAGATGCATGTGCCCTCTCTCATTAAGGAACGACATCTTCTTTCCTTTCAAAATATGTTAATTTCTTAAGTACCATGCACACGCTACTGAGACGTACAAGGAGACACACACACAGAGACACACACACAATTATGACTGACACACATTTTAACCCTTCATATACAGTATACACAAAAACACACACACACACACACACAAATATAAACACAAGGCACTATTTGCATATGAGACTGATATACTGATGGACCCGTGCAAACGGTGGGGATTACATGGCTGCAATAAACAATACTGTGACATCGGATTTTATGGAAAACAAACACACTCACGCACACCTGCACATGTGCCAACACATTCTGACTCCCAACTCATCAAATACCGCCGCCTGTTAGTTCCATCGGAGGCCGACGCACGGGGGACCCTTTTGCGTTACTTTTGGATGGACCAGGGACGGCGTGTCAATATATGGCCATTACATGTATAGTGTCCTTTCAAAATAAACTTCCATTTTCACAGGAATCTAGGTTTAGGCATCACGTCCACTTCCACTGGTTGACGTTAACTTCACTGACTCGACTTACATGACCAGTGACTCATGACTCATGGGACTGACAAAACCAACAAGTCACGTGACTAACAGTGTACGTGACAAAATAAGTCAACGTTACTTTTAGTTTCACACGGCACATGAACGCCGGCCTCCTGGTTGAAAGTCTTGTGTTTGTTTGACCCATCCACCAGCCCTCCCGCTCGCCCTGAACGGACTCTCATGCTATTAATACAACGTTGCATGCTCCGACCATCGAATAACGCTGTGGGTGGGTTTACAGTTTGGAGTTAGTTGAAAGCCCAAGATGATCTTCTGCACACGATCCTCAATGAACTTGCTCTCCGCAGCCACAAGCTTCTCCCTCTCCTCGGCGCTCTTGTAGAAGAAGCCGGAGTTGACTTCGGTCTTTTCATACTCCAAAGAGACGTTGCAGGTCAGCACGTAGGCATCCTCCACCCTCTTCTTCATGTCTGGGTGTCGGGCACTGTGGTCCAACACCAAACCTCTGATCAGCTGTGTATCGCAGTCGGTCTTGTGCTTCATCTCCATGATTTCCACCATGTACAGGTCGATGGGCTCATTAGGTTTAGTGATGGCTAGCACAGCATCTACGACTCGTCACATACTGTACTGTTGCTAAAGGGTGCCTCCGTGTGTCGGTTTCCGATGCCTAGCGGCGGCGACGAGTTGGGAGTGAGACCGGGTTGCATTTTCATGTATACTGAACGCAACGTGTCCTCATACAACGGTTCATATGATGTCTTACGAAAAGTTATTCTTACGATCACGTGAGTTATGTACGGATTACAGTGTATTACTTATCGCAGGTAGAAGTACGAACAGTGGATAAAAACGGCCTGCTCTACAAGACTGATCAAACACACACAATCGGTAGACCTTAAAAATTAAAAGATGAAAGATGAATTGATATCTGTTTGATCAAACCAAGTCTGTTTTAAAACAATCATTCATGTCAGTATCAAAACAAGAAGAATTTAAGACACACACACACACTTAACACACTGACACATAACAATGTGACAGCCAGACTTCTAAATTTAGATCATAATATGTGTTCATGACTTCATGGGCGCGTTTATGACTTCATGACACCACCAAGACATTCCGTGTCCACACAGGTCAGCTGGAGAAGCACCACCACTAACTGATGTCAATAACTCCACCACACACACACACACACACACACACACACACACACACACACACACACACACAGAGACACGCACACACAGACACACACACCCACACACACAGAGACACTGACTCATATCCCTTAATGATTGTTATTTGGCACTTTCTCGCCATGTCATGGTGACGCAAGGCAAAAAGAACAATTAAATACGACTGTTTTGTCTATGCAAAAACAGAAAAACAAGGTGGCCCCGACTCTGCACCTCTGATGCTAAAATCAATCATTTATCAAGATTTCTTTTTGCCCAAAACTTATGATTTGAAAGACAAATATTCACAGTGTTGTAGCTCATATTTAAAAGCACAAAACCAAACTAAGTGGCGTTCACAGGCTACTGCAAAATGTTTAGGAAGGTCGTCACAAAGAGGAGATCTTTTAGCCATTGACATGAACGGGTAGCGTTGGTAGCATGCAACATGCATGGTAAAAACTCAAAATAGCAGTTATAATCAATAGATTTATAATAACAATGGATCAAATGACTATGTTTAAATGTTGTTTAATGTTTGTCTGCAGTTTCCTTCAGCTCTACGGAGCGTCTTTCAGTTCATTGTTTTGGTTCATTCTCGCAGCTCTCATCAGTGGTGGAAAGTAATTAAGTATTTTTACTCAAGTATTGTATTTAAGTACCATTTTGAGGTATTTGTACTTTACTTGAATATTTCCATTTTATGCTACTTTATTCTTCTACTCTTCCACATTTCAGAGGGAAATATTGCACTTTTTACTACAGCACATTTATTTGACAGATAAAGTTACTAGTTACAAAAAAAACCAAAGATATGATCAGTTTATAAAATACAATTTGTTAAAATATTAAACCATTGGTTTAGAGATCACAGAGATCACATTTTCCAACATTTCACTACAAATCAAAAATTGGAGAAAAGTCCAACATATTAATAGAAATTTGTGCAGAAGAACTTTGTTTTTTCATTTCTACCCAATTAATCATCTCACAACCCCTCAGATTTAGTTTTTGACCCTGTGGAGTCCGACCCCAGGGTTGGAAGCCACTGAACTAAGCTATTAATATAATATCAATATAATAATATATAATTCACAAAAATTTTTTTTTATATACCTTTGATACTTTAGGTACATTTTAATTATAATACTTTTAATTGTAATGGAGTACTTATACATGGTATTGGTACTTTTACTTAACTAAAAAATCTGAGTACTTCTTCCACTACTGGCTCTCATCAGCATCATTATCGGCTGCAGTATGCAGATGCTTTCAGTGGAAAAGCTGTAAAAACACACTGTACACTACCTGCAGCAGTCAGACAAAGTTTGCAACTAGCTAGTGAACGTGGTGGAACGTTTAGCAGCTAAAGAGACAGATATTTCTGTGGTGGAGACCAAAAGCAGAGCTAAAAGCAGAGTGAATATTGGACTGGCATTCATCATACGCCTCCATGCTAATGTTGCTCTGTATTTGCTTGATGTATAAATAAGCAACCGTTCACTAACAAATTCACTGTATCAAATTAAAAGGTGATGATATGTCAATGTTGTGTTCACAGCTATGGCTGTCGCAATAACCGCAATATTGCAATACCACACTTTTGACGAGTAAACTGCAGGGGATGGCAAGCAACCGCCACGACCACCATGTTCATATTTTTTTCTTTTTTGAATTCTTTGTAATGGGAGCACCACTGCAGCACTGTAACAAGGTATTCCGCACTGAGTGCGGCATGTTTAGTGTTTTTTTTCTGGTCGCTGTGAGTTGAAAAATGTTTAACTTAACGCTGCGCTCATCAGTTTCACTTTTTACCCAGACGCCCAATCACTATGGAGAGGGGGCAGGACAAATACAACGATGACCAACTGTCACATCCTACATGTAGCTACAAGTGCTGGACAACATTGACAATGGAGGAGAAATTAATATACATAGACCGGCGGGTCCATCCTCTCGGCCAACGTGTTTCAGCCTTACCTTCATCCAGAGCAACTGCTCTACCTTGTGCTGACATTTTTTACCTCTGTGGATATTCCGTATCATAGCAACCAGACGCAACCAAAGCGTCTCAGCTGAAAAAACGCCTCATTTACCTGCTGTGTTCTGCATTTAACAATAAACAAGTATTAATTACTATCTTTGTTATTTAAAAAGCATCAAAACAGCTAATAATAGCTTAACAATAAAGATCATTTATATAGCACTAAAATCAGGATAAATTAAGTAATTTAGCAAAATTGCAATAATACCTCATATCGCACTGTTGAGCCAATCTTTATCACCGCAGGGGAAATTCCTTCACTGTGACAGCCCTATTCACAGCTTATTTTCATTGCCCCCAAGTGGCCAAAAATGATCAATAATTGCATGTTTAAAGCCTCTCTGTGAATAATGTTGATATGATTATAGCATTCTGCAATATGGCATGAGTGTGTCTCTTTCAAATCCATGGGTGAGTCAGAAGTTTTGAAATCCAATACGTAGGGGCTTTAAATCATTGAGTGAGCCACTAAAAGACATTTCAACTGGCTTTGGATTTGTTTGTTTGCAGAAACGATGGAAATGTCACTCACTTAAGGATTCTTCTGGAGTGTGCATGTGTCTCTCTGTACAGTTATATGTGTGCATGTTCATCTGCTTGTGTGTTTGTGTACATGTGTGTACGCATGTTGGTGTGTCTCTCTGTCTGAGAACTTTGCACGTTGCTAAAAAGTGAAGGTACTTTTACAGGTTTATAGACAGAACTGTATTGGTTCAGTCATGCCAGGAGGTAATCTGTTACTTGGTTGAAGTCAGTATGCAGCTAATGGTGGTGGGTGGATTAAGCCTCGGGCCCCTGACTCACAGGGGGCCCTAAATGCATCAGTTGTCTCTGTGTTGTGCAAAACTTTGTACTTTCAAAATGCCACCTTTTCAAGTAATGAGATAGACAACCTGTTTTTTTAGCTCATCAAACATGTCTTATTAAGTGTATCCTTGGCTTCTAAGGGAAGTCAATGAGCCGAAGTGTTATTAAAAAAAGGTTAGATCCAAAAGAGGACCCTGCACATCCTTCCATCAAAGTAAAAATAGCAAAATAACCAAAATCAGATTTCGGTTTAGAATGAGAAATACTGTGATTGATGCTGCAGTTGACAGAGAGATGGTGTTGGTTACTCTGTGTTGGTAGTGCTGTTGAGAAAACCTCAAGTACTGTATTGTATACACATCAAAATAAGTTTAATTGTCATGGGGCGTCAGCCTATGAAAACAGTTGTAGAATATCTTCTGTGGCTCTGAGGGAAACTTTCTAAAGTCCCCAATGGTGTCATCAGCTCAGACTTGGAGACTACAAAGCCTTTGATACAAACTGGGTATATGGTAAAAAAAAGACACTGTCAAGTTGCATTATGGGAAATGTAGGATCCATGTTTTTCAGAGCTTCACCCTCATGGACTAACGCTGCGTTCATAGCAGTGGGCAACCTCTGGGTCTGAAAAGTGAAGCCAATGCAGAAGTGCCTTAAACTTGCATTCTTTCTAACAACCAGCAGGGGGCGACCCCTCATTAACAAATACTTAATATACTATATAAAATAATAATAATGTGTGCAACAATAAACTGTTAAATAGTTTACTAATGTAATTAGAATGTAATTGTTTTCGTTCCTTATCAGCTATGATACAATATATAATTTATAAACTAATTATTTAATATTACACAAACCAATGAAAAAATAACATAATAAATTATAGAATTACTAATAATTGCTCAACATGATTAATTATAATTTTGTTGTTTGTTAACAGTAAAATAACTATTAACTAAGTTCAATTAACTATCAATTTACCATTTATAAAAGATGGTTATTAATAATTGCTACCATCTCAAAAATCATAATAACATCTGCCACTTGCAAACACACTGTATTGACATAAAGATGCACTGTTAACCACAAGGGATATGGTGGATATACAGTATACAGTGTATACGCTGTTAACTGGAAGGTCAAATGAATACAACCTGCCACTGTAGCAGTCTTAAAGTTATATCTACTCTATACTATCGATGTCTTTTCCCATGTCAAATAAAACTTGCCTAAAACATGCGGTGCTGCGTGGTTGATCCACAGTGTCAGTGTGTTATTGTGGTAGACGGTGGATCAGGTGAGGCCGGTGACTGCTACAATCCTCCTCCTCCTCCTTCTCTACTGCTGATGAATCTACAGCTCTCTGCTCTGTCCTGTGGTTTCAGGCAGACAGAGAGTCTAAAGAAATGGCAGTTCAGAGTGCAGGCAACTCTCCTCACTCAAGTATTCTTACAGGAGTGTGTGTGCAAGTGTGAGTGTGTGCTCCCCCCAAGAGTATGTGTGAGTGGGATGAGATTGAGGCAGGAAGAATAGAGTGAGGGAGAAGGGAGGGAGGAGGGGGGACATGTAGGGGAAGATCGTAAACTAACACTGTAGGCTTTCATGGCTGCCTGCAAATCCTGGTGTGGACTCACTGGAACAGGATGGACAGAGGGGATATATAGATGAATGAATGAAGGAGAGAGAGAGAGAGAGAGAGAGAGAAAGAGAGAGAGAGGATGAGACAAAACTGATCCTCATTCAAATGCCTTGTCGCCCGCAAGCTGCTGAATATTTTAGAGTAATTCAATTAGTCAATGGATAAAGCTACAAGGCGGGATACACATACGCACACATACGCACACACGCGCACACACATACACACAGTGTGGATAGAGGATCTTTTTTTTTTTTAGGTAAATCAACTTCCCAGTATGAACACTTAAATAACCTTCATCTAAATCATTATGTACTAAAAGTTGTAAAATTAACTAATTGCTGAATCCAGAGTTTTTTTCCTCGGCATAATGAACGTGCATCAGACCCACGGGACTACACCGTCCTGCACGCTCATATGACATATCCGGTTCTGCCAGCTTCCTGCTAGCTGTAATAATAGATATATTGGCTGTATTCATCACTTTTATTCTCTTAAAATACACCCATGGGCTGTATGCTGCAAGCCTGTACCGTAGTGGATGTATTAACGTTTCTGTTCCCAAACAACCGGCTATCGGCCAGTAGCTAGTAGCGCTAGTAGCATGACATAAACAGAATCTAATGTAGTTGTAGGCTCTTTACTAACACGGAGGGCATATGCACAGGACACAACCTCTTATATACATCCATGATCTATTGGACATCGATTTTGGAGGTCCTTGACATGAAAAAGTTTGAGATTGCTCTCAAAATCTGTGTGCTGGATTTTTCTAATTTCCATTTATGTCCATCGCTCACTTTATGATCCTCTGGGAAGCGGCCGGGCAAAAAAGTTCAATAAATAAATAAGTAAGTAAATAGTTATAACAGTATGCATATTTATAATATTTTCATTGTTAAAGGGACTATTTGTAACTTTCAGAAATGCTTGTTAACAGCGACACCTGTGGCCGTGAAATCAACGAAAGTCAGCGTCGGGCTCACGCTTGCTCGCTCTAAATATACCTGAACGAGCATTGCTCAACACAGTGAGGCGACACATGTCAGCTAAAACCACAATATCACTCTATATTTCAGCTGCTTGGCAGTAATGTTAGCTAACCAGACCAAGGTCTCTCCATGAACATGATTTAGATCTGATCTTAGTGTTGGCTTTTCCTGCCTCAGCGCAGGCTGATGCAGCGGGGCTCTGCAGTGTGTCCTCCTGCTCTCTCCGCCCACAGCCGGAGAGAGCAGGAAGACACCGGCACCCGGTCGGTAACGAGACAACAATGTAACTCGTTGCAGAACGTCGTCACTTCACAAGACACGGGAAACCTCTGTTGGTCTGGAGGAGCTGCAGCAGTTATTTCTGCACAAACGTCCACTGTACATTCACTAGATATTCTCAGAGCTAAACTAACTCTTCTGCAGTGTGGAGTGAGTGCTCGTTCACGTCTAGAGGTGGAGCGAGAACGCGCGCTCTGTCTGAGTGAAGGCGAGCAGGCAGAGGAGACTCCCGGCATACGCGAGCGCGCATACGCGAGCGCGCTCACATGTGTGCCGACCCGCTACATTTATACGCTTAAAAAGTTACAAACGGTCCCTTTAAACAGGCCATTTCGGTAGAGACATTAAATATGACAATAGAATAGAAATAATTTTGTTTTACTTTTGTACAGCACTTTGTAGGCGGACGTTTTACTGGCGTCCGGTAGTCTCTTTCAGTCCACAATGGCGGAAGCATAGCTCTGCTGCTTGGCGTTGATGTTGCAATGGAACGACCAATTGACTTTCACTTCTTAGCAATATACGTTCTTTGTTCTTACTCCATTGCACCTCTCTTTCGCTCTGTATGGTCCTTCTCACTTTACACTCAATAAGAAACAGAAGAGAAAGGAATGAAAACATCAACACGGCAGTTTTTGGCATGGCTCGTAATCCCTCCCTATAAAAAGGGGAACAACTGTTTCAAAAATGTTGGCAAATGAATGACTAGAGGAACAAAAACAATTATGATGATTGTTGAATGAAAACAAACTGTAAATAAATATAATCAATATCCAAAGTATGAATCTATTTTTCTCGATCCATCTCAACTTTACAAGTGAAGTCTCAAAATCAACATTTGTATTTTCTTTGCAACCATGTTTCTTGTATGTGCATCTCACCATAAATAGCAGAACTTTAACTTCACTTTCAAACACATAGCTGTGATGGTGCATGCTAAAATCACATACAATTAAATCTTCTAAGCCAACATCTTCTTCACCTGAAGACTTTTTAAAGATTGTACTCTAGGATAAAATGCCAAGTTATGTGTTAGATTACAAATCGTGAAAATTGTGGTTTGGCTGCGTGGTGGAGTGAGAACACCACTTCCGGCTTGTTATGGTGAGATTGTGAAAAAACTATATATAAAAATGAAAATAAATGAATAAAAAGTCATCAGTCAGGAGCTTCTAACCCACAGATATAAAACAGCAGATGCAACATTACATCACAACCAATGGCATAACCGTCCGCCACCTGGGTATTGTTTACAATTGCCATCTATGGGCAGCAACTGGTTATCAGCTATTCAGCACCTAACTGCTTTACCAAAAGGACCAAAGAGACCAGGGAGGCTGGCATCACCTTCCACACGTCAGCATGGAGTAGATGAGAGATTTATATCTTACTTATGGGTCAACTGAAACTATAAAAAGCTAGTGAACTAGCCAACTTTACCATTAACTACCGAGCAACGGACCAGCTGAGTTCTCAGTCAAAGTTAATGCTGATTGCTAGTTCAACAGCATTGATTTGTCAGCGAAACAGATGTTGTTTTAATGTTAGCTATGCTAACTTAGTTCAACGGTAACATTTAGTAACGTTAACGTTATAACAAAGTTATTAATATTACCTAACATTTGACGGCTAAGCAGCTGATTCCATGCCAATACAGTGTAAAGTAAACAATATGTTGGCTCATCCTAAATAACATTTCAGAATGTTTCAAGACAAATCCAGCAAGCCTGCTATGTAACAGTCTAAACAAAAAGTGAAGTCCAGGCAAATCAACACCACAGTAACTTTAACCACATGCATGCCAGCAACTGGGAACACTAACCAACCACACAATCAGACAACCTATTGTTATTCAAGGCCGGGGGTGGGAGGGTCGTACTTAACGATGTTTCACCACATGTAACCCAAAATGATCCGTCTTGAATTCTCAGTCATCATACCGTATGTAGACATCACTTGTTGTCAGCTTGCAGTACCTCATGCCTTTACACGATTTTCCTTTCAGTAAGGCAAATAAAAAATAATCCATGATCAGGTAGATTTAAGTAATCCAGTTGGAAAAAGGAGATTTGTACTAAAATTCTCGTAATTTCTCTGCATTATCATCATAAAGTTAATGTCCATAACCTTGCAATGAAAATTAAAGACAACTGAGACGAGTCCATCTGAAGTTCTGCTGCAGGCATTAACCTTTCCATACAATACTTACTTTATAAACTAAAACAACTCCTCATTTACAGTTAGCAAGGCTGTTCAAACTCTCCACTCAGCATCAAGACAAACCCCACAGCGGTTGAGCGGACCAGAGGGTTGGCGCTACGCCTCCACAACTGCAACCACCTTATCAGCTGTAACCACTGTATGAGAGCAGTGCAGAGCGGCGGTTGTGAGATAGCCATTGGTGCACGCTCACATGCACGTGCGGCCGGCCCGGCTATGTCAACAAAGCACAGATAAGCTTGGATTACAACACACTCAGTGGGACAGAGACTTCATTCTCTGCTCAGGTAGACATTACTCCTCTATATCTTTACATAGTTAATAGTTGTCTGATGCTATATTAATGCTCTGAATACAATTTAGATCAGTGGTTCCCAACCTATTTTCCTTGAAGCCCCTCCTACTTGTATCCAAGAAAAGCTGAGCCCCCTCCCCTCATATTTTCTGACATTATCACCCTAAAAAAATTACAAATCCTTGAAAAAAATCCTAAATTTGAATAAAGTGATTCAGTGGATTTAATGAGTTAGTCTTTTTTCAAATTAAATCAACTTGATGACTCGTCGGTTTTGTCAAAATAAATAAAGTGATTGACGTATTCGCCAAGCGAATGCAGGTACATAATATGATCTTTTTTTTGTAACAAGTTATTTAATTTACAATAATAGTCTCAGAGACTAAATAGATTTTTTTGTTTCTTGTGGTTAAATAATTGTAATTTATGATGCTGTTAGGTTGCTGCTAGACCGCCCTGTTAATACAGGTGCTGCCTCCCTTTGTGTGTGTCAAGTGGAAGAGCAAATAGGTCTTTGAACACTGTGGAAATGTTTTTGAAAGGCTAAACGCCAATAAATGCGTATTGGAACAGGATATTTCGTTCTATTTTGCTACTAAGTAACAACAAAATATACTCTATCTTTTGAAGTAGTTTTGTATCCAGACTCTTGTATAAATTATCCAGTAAATATGTTATTATGATTTTAGTTACACATGAGCAAACCTAAGTTTGACAACCTCAGAGCAGACAAATCCTGGCAATGTGATCTGTGATCTTGGGCACCCCCCTGAGGGGGGTCTGGACCACAGGCTGGGAAACACTGGTATAGAGCACCTTTAATGCAGTACATTTTACTTATTTCTGCAAAAACAAACAAAAATAAAAGAGTCAAATAAAACAATTTGAAAATATCCAAAGATTAAAGTTATTTTCAAACAACATGCATATGAATTTGCGTATGATTGGAGGTTCAAACTATCAGTTTATGAGGTTAAACTGCAGGTTTTAGTGCCTCTACAAATTGTGTAATTTTGTAAATTTTAATTCATGATCTCTGAATTTTAGAAAACTCGAGGAAACTGTTTTTCTTTTTCCACAGGGCTGAATTTAGCTTCCAATCTGCAGAGATTCACTGTTGGACTCGTTCGTAGACACGCTCACACTCACAACGCTGAGAACACTGTAGGGAGACACAAACATGCTGATGTGCTCAGTACCAGTTTAGCCGGGAGATGGACAGATGGACGAGTGCTCTTTTTACAGCCTCTCCTCCTCCCTGTGTGTGTGTGTATGCACATGTATGTGTGTGTGTGTGTGTATGCCCCATGCCTAGCATAACACTGGCAGAGCGTTGGTGCCAAAGTGGGCATCTGGTCTGTGGACTATCACAGGGGAGAGAACAGTAACACCAATATAAACCCTCCTCGCTCTCTAGTTGTGGATTCAGTTAACCCTGCTACAGATCATGTTCTGGTTCTTGGATGTTGCTGCTTAGCAATAATTTAAGTACACACAGACACAAAGAAAAGGAGAGAAAGAGCACACTGGTTGAAGATTTTAACAGCAAACAGTTGTGCATTCAATAGACCCTTTTACACCCAACGTCATGATCACATCACGGTGTTAGCTGGAGGCAAAACTAAGGAAAGACTGGAGGCAAACATGAAGCAGCTCAGAGTAGTGGGCTAAAATATCGGCAAAGCGTTTCAGAGATGGAGATAAAATGTTGCTAATGGTTTAACCCTCTGCTAACCGCAGCCAATGGCTCATGGCTGTGGTTAGCATAGGGTGACCATATTTTCAAACCCCCAAACCGGGACACTTAAGTGTACAGCGCTAATATGCATGCACCGTAGGCGTTTTCATCAGGATGGCTAACTTGGCATAACTGTGGCACATTTGAGCACAGAGTGGGATCAGAAAGAAGGCATTATTATAGGGGGGGTGCTTTAGAGGCTGTGAGAATCATGACTTATCACATTCACTACTTTCTCCCCCTTTAATCACAGGGCTATCCCCGTCATGACGCACTGACAGTTTGGGAGTCCTGTAGAGAGTTTTCCTCAGAGAAAACGTATTGCTGTCTGGGCCTACGTACATTATTTTTCAACTTGTTTTGTCTCAGGCTATAATAATTAAAATTGTGGAGCTCAGACGACATCTTGGCCAGGATGGAGACACCGGGTGAAAGATGGAACGGACGGGCCTGAGGGAGCTATAAGCGGAGCGAAATGCCTGTTGATACGCAAAAGTAACTGTGTAGAATAATTAATCAAAATAAACGTTTGATGTGCACGTATGCACGGAGAGTTCTGTGGTTCAAAACTACACTAAATGTAACCAGAGGATCTTCCATGTCCGTGCGTAATTGTGGCTTGGCTGCACGCAACGTCACTCTCTATAGACACTGCAGTGGTGCGCTGTCTGTAGCTCTCTGTAGCTACAGTATACTTATCTCATGCGCACAAATTAATTAATGAGTGGAACAAGATAAATGTCTATGTAAGTATATTATTATTATTTTAACTGTGGTGAAAAACAGGACAATTTGTTCGTGACTGTTGAAAACCAGGACATTATAGTGTTTTACAGATATGTGTCGGGACTCAGGACGCGTCAGACAAACCGGGACGTCACCGTAGGTTAGCAGAAAGCTAAACTATTAGCAACATTTTCTCTCCATCTCTGAAATGCTTCGCTGATGTTGTACATGACTCTTTTTCACTGACTTTACTGAAGGATAGTTAGGCATCCATAGATTTATACGCCCTCAATTTGTCTTTACAGCGCTGCCGCTGCCCACGAGCCCGCTAGTCGGACGGCTGGCTACTTAGCTAGCTTGTTAATTCCAGCATGCTTTCATGCAGTACTGGTTACAGAAAATGAGCCGAGCAGCGCTCCCTCTGCCATAGTTCAAAAACACAAGCCAACGAAACTTGCTAGCCAGCGTTAACTGATGTGTTCTGAGAATTATTCTGCCTCCACTTAACGCTCTGCCCACAAAATATGTCATCATGTTTATATACAATATACAAATACAGAGAAACACGCACACACGCACACACGCACACACACACACAAACACACAGGAAGGGGCCAGAATAAAGGTCACACACACTCCGTCTCTCACAGTAGCTTCATTTTCTGTCCTTATCAAGCTGGGGTGTGTATTTCAGTGGACTGCTTCCAGGTTGCGTAGGGGTCAAACTGTCTCTGGGGCCCGGAGTATCGCAGGTGTTACAACCTAACGCTGGCCACTAACTATTACACACACACACACACACACACACGCACTAATAAATACAAACCTATCTCTTTCACCCAAAACTTCTAAAGGGTGAAACATCATCCCCCACCAGCCTGTAAGCTTTGAACCTTTGTTCTCCACTCGCCTTTGAGCGTTATCGAGTGTTTTGGGTGGAACCGCTGCTTTAGTGTCACCGGCCAAGTTTAGTTGGCAGTGTCGTTCCTTATGCTGTGTGAGTGATAAAGCTGATCTGTGATCAGCAGCGGGGCTCACAGAGAGCCGATCAGACTGCAGTTTGAAGGCAAGGTTTGGATTATCAGCGAACTGTTGCGTGTTAACGGCCATCCCTTCTCCATGAAATTGTTCCCATAAATGTCAGTTCCTTCCCAGCTTTATGGGGCGGCTGAATCCTCTGCAAACATACATGCGGTGCGAAAACACACACACACACACACACACACACACACACACACACACAC
>CAKAOI010047578.1:94477-116139 GCA_916701655.1 Sebastiscus albofasciatus
ACACACACACACACACACACACACACACACACACACACACACACACACACACACACACACACACACACACACACACACACACACACACACACCAGAATAAAGCGAGTACAAGACACTGAATTATGATCATGAACAGAAAAGGGTATAGATACACCAAAGCACCTACAGATGTGAGCATAGGTAGAACTCCACACATACATAATGCAAACATAACACACACACACAGACACACACAGACACACACACACACACACACACAAACAGAGAAAAATGCAGATGCAAACACATTGTCTTTCAGCCAACAAAACCACATGCTGCTGTAATTCATGCTATCTGCACAGAGTATGTAAGTAGTTATTTTCAGCTGGCTAGACTTAAATACCTGACCTGACTTGCCTGCTAGAGTGTCCCTCTCTTGTTTGTATTATTATGTTACATTACATAGTATTTCCATTCCATCACACTATTATCAGCACAAAATCTTTAAGCTGCAGTTGTCTTCTCTAGCATCGCCATTCATCACTATTATTCAGTAATTGGCCTTTTGACAAAATGGTAACAAAGTAGAAAAAAACAACTTGTTTTAATGTTTAAATGAAGTCGGTAACTTTGAGCAAATTTTTTGATAAACAAGACTTTATAGTCAGACTGTTAATGGTCAGTCTGTGAATCTGTGGCTAAATTGTTATACATAAAATCAGTGGTCATATCTATAGTGGTCATATCTATAATGTTAAATCCAGCAGTACATGTCCACCAGGTCCGGCGAGGACACTATAGGGCAAAGAACGTATATTGCCAAGTAGTGAAAGTCAATTGGTCATTCCATTGCAACATCAGCGCCCAGCAGCAAAGCAATGCTTCCGTCATCTTGGGCTGAAAGCGACTGCTGGACACCAGTAAAACGCTCGCCTACAAAATGTCATACAAAAGTAGAACAAAATGATTTCTATTCTATTGTCATATTCTACCCAAATGGCCTGTGTTGAACAATAAAATACTATACATATAATGAGCGTTTTCAGTCTAAAACGGTGGCAGCGTCTGTCATCAAAATCACCAGTGTTATCTCTCTGTACTCTTTAACTAGGGGACGCACTGCTCCACTCAACTGGACGTTCAAGCGGTGACGTATCCTATAAGCGAGAAATAGTCTATGCCACTGCTGAATCTGGTTTCATTTTAAAACTAGATCGCCTAGTTTGACAGCTTGGTTCAAGTTTTGTGAACCAGACGTGACGTGTTGGACGGGCTCATTTGCATAATGCCTATTTCTCGCCTCAAATGTTTTCAGAAACATCTTGTAGTGTACTGTTTAACTGTAAGATAAGAAAGTTTACTCTGGCCGGTGGGCGATGCTTGGTTTTGGGCCACAAACATATGAGGAGAGAAATAGGCGTTACAGTAACAGAATCTTGATTCATATTTAATCAGCGCTGCCTGGTTTGACCGTTTGATCAGAGTTCGCGAGTTTCACGAGCAGTGATTGACAGCTGCTCAGAGACTGCTTGGCTCCAGCTCGTCTCTGATTGGTTATTTTCCTTCGGGCGCGGTGAAAACGTTTAAATGCTATTAGGAGCACCCCGGATATACATATATATATATATAAAGTATACACATACTGTATATATACACAGTTGGCCTTTATCTCAGCATTTCACTTATTGCTGTGAAGAAATCTAAATTAAATTGTTGTTTGAAAAGTTTGGATTATTTAAAAAAAAAATAAACTTAAAAAGTAGAAAAGTATGCAAACAATTAAAGAGCTAATAGAAGAATGGCCATGCATGCATCAAGGAGAAGAAAATGACAAAAGAAGCCTATTAAGTTAAGTATGATTGTTAAAAATAATAATAACAAATACATAATACAGACAGATTCTGAATTCTTGAATTAGAAGTTCCTAAAATGGAAAGCTCATCTCACGCCATCTTATGCAATATTCACAGGAAATAATCTGATCAAAATTCCTCCATATTGTGTGTTTTACACAAACTTCCTGCAGTTATTGCGTTCACTATTTGGGTTAATTGTACAGTATATCAGTTGTTCTGTACTGTTATTGTTATGCATTAAATATAATATGAAATATCCATCAAATATGTCAATTATTCAGCGGTCGTCAGTTTACTCAATGATAGAAAAGGAGTCCTTTAAGGAAAAGGGTTAGGAACCACTGTATTATGGTACACCTATAGGATTTTTTTTTAATTTCTTGCCTACAGTTGCTGCATAGTGAAGATATCTAACCTAAATACCTCTAAAATTGATCACAGGCTGAATACATGTTTAACCTGCGAAAATATGTTTCATATCAGTGGTTTAACTGGAACATAAAGCAGCTCTAGACTATGAAAGCCTCAGGTCCTCCTCTTTGCTCTATGTGTGTGTGTGTAAACTGCACCGTCACTGCATGCTGCTCTCAGATGGAGCCTGATGGGGTCTGTTACTTGTCACTGATCTGCAGTGTTCAACATTAACCACCAGAGTGCAGGCTGCTCCCACAGATCTAATGAAACTGGTTTCCTCTCCTGTCATTTTAGGTCAACGCTGCACTGAGGCATTCATTGTCTAATTAGGTGAAAATACACCAATAATTGTGGCAATTAACTGATTTATACTGTCATGTGTGTTACAGCACTGCAGATTTGTGATGTTCTGGTTTTTGAGCAAAATGGAAGAAAAACAGCAGAAAAAACTAAACGTTACATCATCTGACTGTATTTACACGCCCTCATTGAACAGCACACACTCTTACTTTTCAGGTTAATGTGTGACCCAGTGTCGTCTTTATGGCTCCCTTAAACTTAAACTTTGACCCCTGATAGTGTCCCTGCTGGGGACGGCTGTCTCTATGTTTTGGTCCAGTGGTCGCCATAGCGACCCATTCTCGTGACAACAACTCTGTAACCTGATCCACCAGTGAGGTAGGGCAGGTAAACGTGACGATGTGAATGATTCCAGCGGCAGGTGTGTGTGGAGGCGGGGCCAAAAGACAAGAGGGAAGAGACAAGAGCAAAGTTTAAACGGAGAGACACTGATGAATGAGTGTGAGTTCAAAACAAAGAGGAAACCATGCCGGAGGAAGAAAAGAAGACACGGGCCAATCGGGGCCTAGGAGGACGAGGATGATGGGAGGTTCACTAACATCTCTCTGGCAGACGACACAGGTAAAGCCTCATGGGACTATTCAGATATTATTTTTGGTTATTGTTTTCAAAGTTAGCCCTTTCCTGCCCTTCTTTTTCTATATGCACAAAACAAACAGCAGTACAGTTCCTGATTCTCTTTAGCTGAGGAACCAGTCAAAGTATTATGAAAACTTTTTTTCTTAACATGTTAGATGAGATCTTTCTTTCCACATTTCTTTTGAAATTGTTTTAAAGGAACGGTGTGTAACAATTCTGGGGATCTATTGGCAGCAATGCAATATAATTATTCATAACTATGTTTTCATGAGTGTATAATCATCTGAAACTAAGAATCGTTGTGTTTTCGTTAGCTTAGAATGAGTCCTACATATCTACACAGGGAGCGGGTCCTCTCCACGGAGTCCACCATGTTGCTCCGCCATGTTTCTACAGTTGCCAAGAAGAGACAAACCAAACAGTGGCTCTAGAGAGAGCCTTCCGCGTTTTTACGTTACCTGAAGGCCACCGTAGTTCTCACGCTTGTGAAACTGCGGTAACGTGAGCCGCAGAATGCAATACTGTGGTACATCTGACTTCCGTTGCTCCTAAAGTAGTGTTATTATGGTAAAGATGGCCTCTGAGTCAGGCGAACGACGTTACCATGGTTTTGCACTCAGCGGCTCAAATTACCGCAATCTTGGAAAGGGAGAAGTGAGCAGAGGGGTACTCAGTTGGTTGCAATCTGTAACCAAACCATTAGATGCCGCCAAATCCCACAAACTGTCCCTTTAAATGTGCAATTCTATGTAATTTGTGTTTTTCTATAGAGAAACTGCAATTGACAGCCTTAGTCTTCAAAGATATATTGTAAATATGAAACATGCTTCAGGTGTAAAGTGACTATTTGTCTACACTGTCAAACTATCTAAACCTCAAACTTATCATTTCATTATATATTCATTTCTCTGTTGTGAGTGACGGTACACACGACAGACAGTTAAAGCAGTTGTTATAAGCATGTGACTGAACAAATGAGGCCAGCTTGTAAAACCAGAGGGGTGATGTTGGTGTGCGCTGTGACAGCACTGAGGTGTGGCTCCTGCACAGCTGCAGGCCTTTCTTTTTGGTATTCACTGCATATCTAATGGGCAGAGTCATTTTCCTTCAACTCAATTAGATTACGAGGACAAAAACCATTTGACTAAATGTTAAGACGTTATGACTTACCATGGGGATAATCCCTTCCAATCAAGAGCCTGGGATCTGGTAGGACCTTGCTGAGGACACACAAAAAATAGAAAATTAGTTTTGCAAATGTTTTACATGGCTCACGTCATTTCATGTTTGAGTTCTGTTCTTCATTCAAGAATCTAAATGAACCCTTCTTACATCTACATTGGACATTCACCCCACTAATTAGGCCAACACTGGGCTTTGCTTAAAATGTTCAAATTAACAGCTGTTGAAATGTAAAATTATCTCTGAGACTAAAACCCCTAGTACATCTAAAGCCAAACATTTGCCATGCAGCTGCTGATTTGCATGTCATTTTTTACTAATAATATTTAGTTTAAGCCTGCAATAACTGTTTTTGTTGACTTGGGGGCAGCAGAAACAAACTGTGAACACAACATTAGATTTTATCATCAGACATATGTAACTGTAACAGTTACAAGGCACACATCCAAAATACGAGAGCCAAGGGTCTCCACAAGGAACAGCCTTCTACGACAACTAACAAACTCAAAGTGGGGGGCTCACCCATGTACATCGGCACTAGCCTTGTGCTTCTCAGCCACTGAATATGCCTGCCCGGCATGGAGCAGATCATGCCATGCACGTAAAATAGACCCTATCCTCAACGAGACCTGCAGGATAGTGACTGGGTGCATCAAAACAACCCCTGTACACTGCCTTTATGCTCTCTCTGGCATCGCTCCCCCTGACATCCGCAGAGCAGTCATCACAAAAAAAACCAGAGCGCACAAAGCAGGCCAATGGCAACCGACACTCACTCCATAAGGACTCTGCTGCCCAGAAACGGCTCAGCTCCAGAAGCAGTTTCCTGGACACCACCGAAGTACTGGAGACCACCCCAACTGATGCCAGGATTACTGAATGGCAGAACCAGTGGAACAGCCTTGGCAGCCAGACAACCCAATGGATGGAGAGAGGCATCACCCCAGATGAATGCCTCGCTACCGGCCACGATCAACCTTGGGCTGTCGGGAAAACACTGAACCGTCTGCGGGCCGGCGAAGGACGCTGCAAGGTGTCCATGAAGAAATGGAAACAGCTTCCGATGCATGTGTGTGGCATGAGATGTAGCCAAGCTCCACAATGTACCAAAGATGACCTGGCCGAACCAAATGCAGCTGCGCTCGCCTGCGCCAACCACTGGAAAGACATGATATAGAAGATGGCTGGACACGAGGAAGAAGAATCAGACATATCAGATTTTAAGTTGTTATGGCGAACTTGTTAGCAAACAGTTGCTTATTTACACATCTAGCGGGTACAGAGCCACATTATCATTCATTCAGAGTTATGCTTCTGACCACCTAATGAATGGAAGTCCACTGTTGCTGTTTTAGCTCTGTTTTGGTCTCTATAACTCCTGAGGGAAATATTTGGCTCTTTAGCTGCTAAGTGTTCCACTATGTTCACCACTAACTGTGTCTGTCTGCCATGTGGTGCTGAGCAGGTAGTGTATATTGGGGTTTTAGAGCTTTTCCACCAAAAACAGCTGCCTGCTGTGGCTGAAAACTACGCTATGAGAGTGGTGGCAGTGAACCAAAACAATGCAGTTTTGGGTGACTCCTTTCACAGTCACATTCTTGTGAATTATTGCTGCTTTAAAGCAAGACTATGTAACTTTTAAAAGAGATAATACAGACAATATTCCTCTTAACAAATAAACCAAAATCAATGTTTTGTTTATCTCTGTGGAACATATCTGACATTTGATTCCTACTTCTAACAAGGCTTGTGAGCCAATAGTATAACGACGTTGGTATCACGTGTGTCGTCAGTTAGTGTGGATTAAACGGATAAATGGCTGAGATTGATGGCAAGTGTCTGGCAACTGTTGTGAAGTAAATGCAATAGAACTGGGGAGGGAGAATGTGATATCTAGTGGCTAAATGTTATCATTTGTACCTGTAATAATTCCTCTCTTCTTGTGCTACTGTTGCATTAGCCTAAATTTGAGTATTTATCATTATTATCTCGTAGTGCGTTAACTTCCACCGGGGCCGCTGTTCAACAAAAGTTTGACTACATAGTGTCACTTTAAATAACCAATTGCCCGGGTGCTCTGTGCTCCCTAAAATCTTGACTCGCAAGCATGGATTGCTTATGTGTTCACTCATAGCTTTGTAATTGATGAATTGCGATAGTAACTCGTTAACGTAAATTTGTTTTAACGCCACTAATTTATTTAACAGATTAACGCAAGTTGCGTTATTTAGGTTGTAGTTGGGTCAGTTTTAAAGCTAGAGTTCTCAGGGTTTTAGTTTAAAGGGTCACAGAGACACCAGGCAGACAGATAAATCCAACAAAAAGCTTTAATTGATAACTGGTGGTAAAAACTAAACAGGAATACAAAACTGAGAAAACAGACCGAGGAACAAAAACAAAGTACAAAGGAAAAAACATCAAAACTAAACTAAGTACTAACCGAAAGACACAAGGAACACCAGGAACACAGGCAGTATTGCAAGATTAACACTGGAGACAAGGCAGGAGCTACAATGAAACACAGAGACTAAGTACACCAGGGAATCAGGGTGATTGGACACAGGTGGAACAAATCAGGGCGGGGCAGACAATCACAAAAATAAGCGGGAAACAAACAAAGGCAGGAAGTAAAACCAGACAAGACACAGGAGGAATGAATTTCAAAATAAAACAGGAAACACTAGAATGAATGAATATAAACGAAAACTCAAATCCAAGAAACCAAAATCACAAATAACAGAACTAATAACCCACTAAAAGGATAAAAACAAGACAGTCTTAACTTTTAACAAAAAGAAAAAAAGTCCAATGTCCTCTGGCACAGTGCCAGACCATGACAAGAGTGAAGATACTGGCATTATATGAAACAAGAAAACCATAGGAATCCATTGGTACCAACCATGTCATACTAGCTTGTCACGAAGGAGGTTAAGTAACGCTCCAAACTTACGCTAAATTTTGGCGAGGAGAAACTGTCATAGCCATTTTCAAAAGGGTCCCTTGACCTCTGACCTCAAGATATGTGAATGAAAATGGGTTCTATGGGTACCCATGAGTCGCCTCTTTACAGACATGCCCTAATTTTTTAAATGTTAGTGGTTGGGGGTAGCCTATGGCAGTTCTGGCACTTTCAGCCAGTGATATCTCACAGGGTTTGGGAAACATACACACACAGCAGGAAAACAATAGAGAGAGTGATAAAACGATGGAGAGGGAGTACACTGGTCATATAAAGGCTTGGCTGCAGCAGCAGTGTCCCCAGGGTTTAGTTTGGCTAACAAGCAGCAGCATTATGGACTCCTCAGAGTGAGCAGAGACTGCAAGAATACTACACCCAGACATGTATTAATGTTCACACCAGCCGGCAGCCATTCCATGCATGCATGCAAACAGACAGACGGAGAGACAGAGAGACGGACAGAGAGAGCACTAGATGCACAAAAACAAACACACACAAAGGTCTGGGGATGACATTGCTGGTTAGGTTTTCATTGCCAACTGCTGCTATGACTATCTGCGTATGTGATATGCTACCAGGGGGAATGACTGAAGGCTTGAGCATCTGTCAGGACTGCACCAAGTGTGTGTCTGTGTGTGTGTGTTGTAAGCGTGTGTGTGCAGTAGTTGCTCCGCCTGTCGGTCATTGTGGTCACGCACACACAGAGTGACATCGCTATCATCATCACTATCATCCTCCTCATCATCACCACAGAACCTCTAGTGTGTTTACAGGGTCACTCCGCTAAATGGAGAAGATATTTCTTTCTTCATTTCGCTTCCATAGCGAATATGGATGCGTCCATTATTGGACAAGTCCAGTCCGACCGTGTGCTTTGCTTTTGCAATATATTTTTTTACCGAAAGGCTGCAGACAGCCTCCACATTGACCAACCCACTGTGTCATGCTAACAGTTAGCTAGACGTGACAATATAATGGCATATTTAGTAACGAATGCTCAGCTGCCCACACGTTTTCTATTTAAGGAGTTGGCTCAACCCCTGTTTAAGGACATCACACAGCTGTGTGCAGCCGAGCTAATGAAGGACCAGCAGTTCTCCATCGAGATGGAAGATGTCCCATCTATTTACGTGAAGACAATGATGAGCAAGGACGTGCCAGAATAAAAGTAACCCCAACCTCCTAACCATAACCCCAACCCCTTGTCTCTGCTCTTCTCCCCTTTCTATCCCTGAACCCTAACCGTCGAACCCTAATCTTAACCCTAACACCATTCAAGGACAATATTCCCCCGCACTGCTACCTGAGACTCCCCTGGAGAAAAGAATAACACCACAATAAAAAGTCTTAGTAAACAATTTAATGTGCCTTTTCATTCTTTATCCACTTCACAATAGCTCTTACAATAAACACAATGTTGTTATGTACTGTTGTAATATTCTCTATCCCATTTTTTTAAATAATTAATTTTATACATATTTAATTTATGTTTATTTATTTATTCATATATCTATATTTTCCAATTATTTCTGTATCCTGTAATCCTTTATATGTTTATATTTATTTATTACCTCTTGATATTCAGTTTGTGTATGTATTCATATATATGTCTTCTGCATGCGATACTCTCAAGCACTTTTGTATAAGCATGATCTTACCTGGTATTTTAAATATTCAATCCTGTGCTTCTGTGCGCACACACGAGGGAGCACACACATGACACCAACATTTTCTAGCACTTTTTAACTTGCATGTCCCCTTAAATTCACATTGTCCTTATTTTTTTTTATCTTGTATACATATCATGCACAAATTTGATTTTACAATTTATAGATGTCTTGTGATGTCCCTCCCGGGTGTGCCTAAACACAAGCCCCTTCTTGTTTTTATTAGGATCTTTTTTATCCGGACCTGTGCAACACTCTGCCATAAAATAAACAGCACCTACCCAAGTAGCAGGTCCTCTTTGCTTGGGGACCACATCCTGGTCCTCCTTCATGGCCCCAGGGTCGACTGAGCTGGGATCCGAACCTGGACTTCCCGGGGCAGGGGGCTGTCCTTTCCTTCTCACCCATCATTCTACACAGCAATACAAACACAATATACAGAAACATCCCTCTATCTACACACCCATATCTGCAATTACAGAGTCAGTTTAATAATAATTTTCAACAAACAATGAATAACCACAATACACTAAATCAATTCAGGGTCATTTCAGCTTTTAGAAAGAATAAAAACCTCAGAGACATGCTGGTTAAAGCCAACTTTAACAGATAGATCAGTAGTAATGAGAGGGACAGACACTGGGCTTTTACAGCCCTGAAATTCCTGTTTAACCCACATGGGGGAGCTGGAGCTTCAATAATGGATAAATTCATAAACTCTGGCCTAGAGGCTCAACCCCCACTTCCACAACGGAATGAGATTGAGATTTGAGAGATTCATCCCTTTCCTCTTACAGTTACAACCATATTCATACTAGAGGACACCAATAACCTGGAAGTTTCCTCCCTGCCCCCGACTACTATCACTCACACCACACACAACACTGATCTGAGCAATGTAGCCTTACCTTGCAGTAACAGCATGTCACCTTTTCCTCCCCCAGATAATACACCTCTCCACCAGCAGAGTGAGCCAGAGCTGCCGCCCGAAAGAACCTGCATCACAGAAATCATTACTGAGGTTAATAGTGAGACGACAATGATCGATATGGTGGCTGAAAGCAACATGCTTAACATATCCACAGTATCTGAGCCGGCCACTTCTAATTTTAATAATGATTCGGCAGCACCTCCAACCTCACCTGGACACCCGCAACCCAACCCAACCAAACCCTCTTGCAAAATACAAGACTAGACCTTAACAGTACATAAAAAGACCCTTTTCATAGGAGACTCAAACTTATCCCGGATCCCAACCTTCACCAACCCAGACTTACAGATAGACAGTTATCCCGGCGCCATATTTCACCACACCAATGCTATTCTTAAAAACTCATCCCACAACCCAACATGGAACAGGTCATCATTTCAGCAGGTCTTAACAATTGTTTGCATCCACCACCACCTGGAAACAACTTCAACAAGTGCTCAAAACCACCCAGATCCTTTTCCCGCAAGCCATTATCTACGTATAACCCACTAATAGATTTTTCCAACAGGTTGGCACAAAACAAACAGGACCTCTTCACTATACTCAATAATACAATAATCAATAAATGCAATTACTTACCGAAATAAATCCGCTCCTCTTCAAGGTTTCAGATACAGACCAGGAACACTAGACGACAGAAATAGCAGCAGTCATCTTCAAATACTGGCAGCAACAATTAAACTGATCACTGGGGACCACTGTATCAATACAACTCCCCCCTCCTCTGATATAACGAACCTTTTCTCCACCTTTTCTCTCTCCAATACACAGCAAGCTCTTCTGGAAAAAGGACTCACTTTCATTCCGACTTCGAACCCTCCCACCCGGCCGGAACTCAGAAGGGACCTCCACACTTTCCACAGGAGACTTAAAGGTCCCATATTGTAAAAAGTGAGATTGTCATGTCTGTTATAGTATAAAACAGGTTTAAGTACCATATGAATACTGTAAAAGTATTGAAACGTTCAGTATACGGAGAAATACGCACAGCCCAAATTCAGAAATTGTGCGTTTGAAACAAGCCGTCAGGATTTCTGTCCATTTGTGAAGTCACAAATATATAGTATTTAGACCATTACACGGCTTTAAACGTAAACATTCTAAATGTGTCCCAGTTTATTTCCTGTTACAGTGTATGTGAATGACATCAGCTGACAGGAAGTAAACATGGACCCAAATTGTTGCCTAGCAACTTAATTCTGTTGCAATTCTGTTGAAATAGGCTAAAACGGAGCATTTTAGACAGAGGATAAATAAAGACATATTCAGGCCGACAGTATGAAGAAAATAAAGTTTTTTTTTAACATTACTTCATGTAAACATGTTCTAGTAGTAACACAAAATACAAATATGAACCTGAACATATGAATAATATGTCCCCTTTAAACTTCGGGACTGTTTCTGCGATAGGGAGCAGAGAGAGCCTGTACCCTTCACTGGACCGTCCATTTGGGAACCACACTCCAACAACATTTCCCCAGAAATAACACAATTGATTAATCACAATTTACAAGCACTTTCCCACTGGCGCCATTCCCTCACAGAGAACACAACATTACTCCAGAAGAAAAGCCTATTCTTAAATCATTACACAACAATAAAAACATTATCATCAAACCAGCCAATAAAGGCGGACAGATAGTTTTACAAGACAGGAATAATTACATTTTTGGAAGCAAACAGACAATGAAACTACAGGACATATTACAAATTACTCCCACATTCATTACAGTTAGAAACCCAAACATTAATCAGGAACATTAAAAAATTATACGACCAAACATTACAGCCAAACAAAAAGAAAGAAAAAGAGAAAAGAAAAAAAATGTTTTAACCCAAACCTAACCCTAACCCTACCCATGTGCTGCTTCACAAGACTAGTTACCATCCGAAGCATACGTTTAAGGGCATAGTTAAGTCGCAAATCATTCACTTCCATAGACTCTCATCACGTGAAGCAGATTTACATAGTTCCATTTCCACTCTATTCCACAGTCTGAAACAGAGGGGATATTCCCAGCAATTCCTCAGATCAATCAAACGAAGCACTCTGGCATCTCTCGCCGCTGGCTCTGTGGTCCCTTCTCCTGTTGAGGTTGTTGGGCAGCGACCCCTTGTGGAGAATAATGGTACAGACCCAGCTGATCTGGTCCCTTTACTGCAATTGCAGAGTCAGTTTAAGAATAATTTCCAGCAAACAATGACTAACAATACATTAAATCAATTCAGGGTCATTTCAGCTTTTAGAAAGAATAAAAACCTTAGAGACATGCTGGTTAAAGCCAACAGACATATCAGTAGTAATGAGAGGGACAGACACTGGGCTTTTACAGCCCTGAAATTCCTGTTTAACTCATGGGGGAGCTGGAGCTTCAAAAACGGATAAATTCAGCCTTCACAGCCACAACCTGGTTTATTGCATTATATGCCAGGCCTGTAACTTTTATGTGGGGTAGACAGGAAATACTTTATTAACAAGGTTAAAACAACATCTTTACAGCATTGGGGAGAACAGACTGACCACTCCATTGGTACAACATTTTCAGATTCATCCCATTCAATATTTCAAGATCACGTGGACCGGGGGCCAGCGTAAACGACAGGAAAACATATGGATAGAGAAACTTAAGACCAAAGCCCCACTCGGGCTCTATATTTCTTAGTAGCCTACCAGAATATTAGAGGGTGACGTGGGAATCTTGTTTAAAGGGACTTTTTGTAAGAATCAGAAATTGCTTGTTAACAGTGACACCTGTGGCTGTTAAGTCAATGAAAGTCAGCGTCCTGTTGCTCGCGCTTGTGCTCGCTCTATATAGACATGAACGAGCATCGGTCAAAACAGTGAGGCGACACACGTCAGCTAAAACCACAATATCACTCTATATTTCAACTGCTTGGCAGTAATGTTAGCTGACCAGACGAAGGTCTCTCCATGAATCAATGCTGATCCTAGTGTTGGCTTTTCCTGCCTCAGCCTCCCGACCGCAGCCGGAGGGAACACGGGAGACACCGGAGTTTTGGTCGAAGCTGATAACGTTGTTCGCTGCGGAGCCCCGTCACTTTACAAGACACGGGAAACCTCTGTTGATCTGGAGGAGCTGCAGCATTTATTTCTGCACAAACGTCCACTGTACATTCACTAGATATTCTCAGAGCTAAACTAACTCTTCTGCTGTGTGTAGTGTGCGCACATGCACGTGAGAGTGTAGCGAAAGAGCAAGTGTGAACGAGCGCGGTGTGTGAGTGAAGGCAGGCAGGCAGAGGAGCAGAGTACAGCAGAGACTCCGGCCCTGGAGACCAAAGCTACGGTCTCTCCTTCGTCCTCCGACCACGGCCAACACTGTTTTGCAAGACGGGCTTCATTAGATAGAACTTTGCGGTTTTGGTGCTTCCGTGTAGTTTGTGTTGGAGTCTTGTCTGAACGGCATAGCCACACGCGAGCGCACATGGGTCACCGACTCGCAATGATTTATTCGTGTAAGAAGTTACAAACAGTCCCTTTAAAGAGAAATAAAAGGTTTAATCAGAACTGGTGTGAAAATGTGTGCTTTGTAATAGCTACTGTATTTTTGGTGGTAATTATACATGCTCTTTCTCATGTTGGTTAGCTCCTTCCTGATGTTCTCGGGGAGGGTTGTCTGAGCTAGCCAGATCTGCCTGCGAGCCGTCATGGCTAACGGCATAGTGGAACCGATGTCATGAGTAACCTGAGAGTGTGTGGACAGGGCCGCATCTATTAGGTTTCTGGTGTCCTGATCACCCACACTAGTGGTCCTCCTGAGAGCTGCTAGCAAGATAGCAAGTGCATTTCCTGCCCGTGCCACACGGGCGGCTGCATTATAGGTCCTACAAACCAAGCTGTCTGTCTTATCGCACTCCTTACGAGGACAGTGTGGATTAGCAGTCATCTATCTGGGCCTAGAGGGGTTAAAGCTGCCATTTTACTGACTCAGGGGGGTACTGTGCCTTGGCTAGCCTCCTGCAGCCCGAATTAAACTGGACAGTCCACGTCATCCAGTAAATGAACCTTACAAGGAACAAGGAAAATCCTTGACTAAATACAAAGTGCCACAGGTCAGATCTTGAACCCTGGGTTACTATGGTGAGGATGCCCGCTCTACCAAGTGAGCTATAACACCAGGTGGGTTATAACTGCGTCCCACTATATAACTCAGATCTATTTATATATTTTAGTTTATCTACATCACCACTCCTGTTCGCGCACGTACAAGAGGGAAAAAAAGAAAACGGAACTTGCAAAACAGCTGAAAGAAGTAATTACGTAACTGCTTTCTATAACGTTCCAAGAGGAAAATAATACTGCCACAGGCTACTCACCCAAACACCAACAGGCTATGGGAGTAATCAACAGCAGGTGATATCACTTATCTTACCTGCAACAAACAGAAAGTTACTTACAGGTATCACAAAGGCAGCGGGGATAACTCTGAAGCACCACGCCGACAAATATGACAACATACAGAAATCACAGGAAAAAAACACACACAAATCCTCAGGGACACAAGGTGCCTGCACAATAAAGTGACGGATTATTGGCTTCCTGACATACCTACCGGTCTCAGATGAGGCGAGAAAGGCAAAGAGGAAGAGGTGTGGTTTTTCCGGATGCTTTATAGCCTACGGGCCAGCCTCTTAAGGTCAGTCACATGACTTTGTTGATATTATGGTCTCGCAGACAGGAAGAAGGATGGCTTCATTCAAGGTGAAGACCGTGGTGACGGTCAGAGTGAGGTTGAAATACAGTAGATCTTCATTATCAGAGACTTCTCCAGTAAGACATTTTCACAAAAGAAAACTACAACAATTCTGATAGTAGAATGAAACTTAAAGTACTTAATTGTTGGTAAGCCTTGAACTCACAAGCTAACATGATTTCCAATGAAAAAAATTCTTGGTGCAGTCAGACCATGTTTGGTCAAAGTGTATGTTTTATCAAACATTTTACCGTCAGTAACCTCTGTCACTGTCCTATCAGACTGATCTAAGATGCTGTTGATGTATTATTTATGTATTCAGTCATTTACACATTCACTTCAACCCTTTATTTCAGACTTCATTAATTCATATATGTCAGCATGTATTCATATATTCCATTTATTGGTGACTTATTTATTTTTCATCCTCCATGGTATCACAGACCAATACTACATATTCGTACTATAATATACACAATATACAATACAATCATTAATAGTGTTCTGTTTTGTTAGCATACGTGAATTTCAGGTAATTGACGATTGACAAACTGGAAATGACACAAGTCTCCAATGGACATCGATCCAGCTGTAACTCTCTCACCACCCTCCACACTTTGTTTCAAATGTCAGTTGTGAATTGAATTGCAATCTTTATTAAAACAATTACATTCATACGGATCACTATCAAAAAGCATACAGGGTTAACAAATCACACATGCAGTGGGTTGGACAGGAACACTGCAGGATAATCCACAGGCCTTGATGTCAACAGTTCCTACAAGGTAAACTATCCTCCGCCCAGTGAGGTCTGACACATAGGTTGCTTTTTTTTTTTTTTAATGCTGTGAGCAACTAAAGCAAACTTCTGAACACTGATAAATTGGAGTGGCAGCTGTTGACAGCAGATTAGGTAGGCTAATTCTGAAAGTTTGTTTTAACCGATAACCGACCCTCGTTAACAGATTATTAACCGTTAACCGACAAGATGAGTGAGTCGCATGCAGCGGTGCACCAGCTGTAGTGTATGAGCACAACAGACAACTGAGTCCATAGTTCACCCGACCGGGAGAGTTAGCAGCCATTTTCCCAGTAACTCTACACCGCACATTTAGTCTAGTTAATATTAAATTCACATTTTGCTAACACATTTTAACATAAACTGTCAGATTGACAATGGCAAGCTAGCTAGCTAGCAAACTTTAACATGATTAATGGTAAAAAACAAACAGCTTTTCACAAAGAACAGACGAGATAAAATGACTTAACTCACTTTGTAACACTGTCATTCACCATGTCTTTGATAAAGTCATCAATCTAGAGATTTCTTAAAAAGCTCACACTGTTTCATTTGAAAGCTCTGTGGGCTGCATTTCTTTTTACAAATAAAGTTTATTTATTTGTTTTTCAGCTCCTTTAATACCAGTCAGAGAGTAGAGAAGAGGTTAAAGGTTAAGTCTGGTGATATATTTTTACTTTATGTCAAAAAATCCCGTAATAGGACCAAAACCAACAATGAATGTATCCCACTAACAATTATTGTATGTGTATCCAAAGCCTGATATATCTTTCTCTGTGCCATAAAGCTCCACCGTTGTCCAAAAACTATTACAAACACATAAAAAAAGCCACTGTTGCACTGGGTGACATGTTCCTTCATTACCATGAAAACACACACAAACACACACACACACACACACTGTAGTTTATGTTGTTAGTTGTTGTTGGTTGTCATTTGTTGGTTCTGTTGATGAGCAGCTCAGTTCTCCTTCTTTGTTACACACAATCAAACTGTCTTCATCTATTGCAACACAGCGGTGTTTCTTCAAGGACTGTGATCGTGTGAACAGTCTCTTACAGTGTGAACACCAGTATGGTTTCTCTCCAGTGTGGACACGCAAATGTCGGCTGTAACTATACGAACTATTGAAAGATTTCCCGCATTGGTCACAGCTGTACGGTTGCTCTCCAGTGTGGATACGAAGGTGACGCATGTAGTTACTTAGTCGACCAAAACCTTTCCCACACTCTTTACACTGGTATGGTTTTTCTCCAGTGTGGGTACGCACATGTTGTTTGTACGTTTTTGAAATGGAGAAGCTCTTATCACATAGTTCACAGCGGAAGGGTTTTTCTCCGGTGTGGATACGCAGATGTGATTTGTAATTACCTAACTGAGAGAAACTCCTCCCACACTGGCTACAGCAGTATGGTTTCTCTCCTGAGTGGACACGAAGGTGTATTTTGTAACTACTCAAGTCACTGAAACTCTTTTCACATTGGCCACACTCATATGGTTTCTCTCCAGTATGGTTACGGAGATGAAGACTGAAATGCCCTGACTGAGTGAAACTCTTTTCACAAAAGTCACACTGGTACGGTTTCTCTCCACTGTGGCTAAGCTGGTGTCGCTTGTATGAACTTAAAAAACTAAAACTTTTCGGACACTGATCACAGCAGTACGGCTTTTCTTTAGTGTGGACACGCATGTGTATCTTGTAAATACTCAAGTAACTGAAAGTCTTTTCACATTGATCACACTGGTATGGTCCAACGTGGTCACGCAGGTGTTTTTTGTATGAACTCTTGTTGCTGAAATGCCTCCCACACTGGTCACAGCAGTAGGGTGTTTCTTCAGTGTGGGTGTGCAGGTGTAGTTTGTATGTAGTTTGTTGGCTAAAACTGCTACCACATTGTTCACAGTGGTACAATTTCTCTGCAGTATGAGTGAGTTCATGTCTTCTTAGACTGCAAATCCGACTGAAAGATTTCCCACACTTCTGACACTGATGAGGTCTGCTGCTGTCTTTGTCTGTCTGTTTCAACTGAGAAAAACAGAGAAGTAAAGGTCAGAGTGGAGGACTTGAGATAAAATACTGCTAGCCATACTATGTACTATGAAACTTCAAATGAACAATATATTGTACATTTTCAGATAAATACCTTATTTTCATCATTTAAAGATGACATGAAGAGTGATTTGGCATTTGTAGTGCTTTCCATTCCAACCAAATACTACTTTCTATTTAACAAGTTAATTAATTTCAACTTCCACCATCGACAGTATTACAGTTTAGCTTCCTGATTTTCTAGCAATGTATTTCACCTCTTTTTTGGGGTCATGCAGTTCAGCTTTCAACTCTGCCAGTTTTACAATTCAGTTCCGTATTTTCAGCAGTGCTTTGCAATTCATTCCAGCTGTCAGCATTCCCACGCGATTTCAGCAGGCAATGCATTTTCTAATTTGATTTTGTTGCCTGACCTTATTTACTACGTGAAGCTGAGTAACTGGAATAGCAGCAGACAGAAGTGAGCAGAGGAGTGACAAAGTCATAATCCAAAAAGGGCACTAATTGTACATGGCTCAAATGCCCCATATAGTACAAAAGTAGCCTGATTTTTATGCCTCAAAGGTCAACGTTACTGTGACCTCCCAAAACACATTTTTGGCCAGAACTCAAGAAAACATACAAGTTTCAAGTTTATTGGTCATATGCATTTAAAAGTACAGTGAAATGCAATGAAATGCATTTTACCCTGGCTCTCTCTCAGCCCTTAACATTTTTAAATATTACACTAGATAAATACTACAATAAAGAAGACAATACCTGATAATAAAAGTTATAAAACAACCTAAAAACCATAAAAACATCCATAAAAAAACAATCCACAGCTCTGCATTCATTTGAGGTAACTTCCAAGATGACGCCGACTGATGGCGACACGCTACGAGCCTCTCTCACTCTTCTGTACCGAATTTTAGTTCTAGTTATTAGAGCTTATAACATGCCAGTTATTACCAAAAGTTCTGACTTTTATATCCCAAAGATCAAAGGTCTGTCCCATTCTTATAAATGCAATATTTCAGGGAATTTCTTCAAATTTGATACAAACATCCACTTGGACTAAAGGATGAACTGATCAGATTTTGGTGGGCAAGGTCACCGTGACCTTGAGAGAGCATAACAGAATAACTTTGAATAATTTTATTACCATATCCCTGCCCTATATAGTTCAAACAGAAAGTGATTTTTAAGTGGCAAGTTTCTTCTACTTCTCACATTCGTCAAAGTTGTTGTATTATCCCAGACACACCATGGTTAAGAAGTCACAAATGAATCCCAACTTCAAACATGCCGAAATTGTCCTTTAATCTCTCCTTTTAACCAAAAGTCCTATTGCTTTCTTTTTCTCTGATTTCCAGACATCTGACATGGCAATGCATCGAAGGAGAACGTGTCTGGAAGGTCTGCCCATATTTGTTCGTGACAGTTTGTGACAGAAGCTTTTCCTGAAATGCCTGGCGAGTACAGTGTGGCGCTTTTCATGAGTGCACATTAAATGTCATGCACATGCTGTTAATTGTCTTCTATGCCTATAGAATAAGAAATTTGCTTTAAAATGTAGCCAGAATGTCACGATAAACACTAGACCTGCTACCAAACTATTAGTGGGCTAGCTGAAAGGTAGAAACCTCATGTTCTTCCCAATCTTTATTGTGTGATTGCTGAGTAATCAAACCAATGTTTTCTTCGCAGTTTAATTTATTATCATGTTTTCTGTACATGAGTACTCGATCTGAATTTGGTTCTATTTCTGGATTCAACAGGACACTGATCCAGATGATGGGCAGACCGTAGGTGTCAAGATGGGTATCCTCACTGTCCTCGTAGATGATGATGCACTTACCCCGTTTCCGACAGTCAACAGTATTGCTGTTGTGTTGGAAGAGGCCATTGTCCTCACAGATCTACCAGACCTCCCCACTGTATTTGCCTACCTTTTTGGCCTGCTCTGTGCCGTCAACATCGAGTTTCCAAAAGAACACGGGTTCACTTTGGAAACTATTCAGCACATCTTCATGGAACATTCCATCAGTTGTTCACAGGGCTTTAGGAGCTTGAAAACCAAGCTCTCACGCTAAGCCACAAGCTCAGCTTTTCCTTTCACATTGTTTTATTTTTTCCTATGCTGGCTGGCCTACTCGGCCTGTGTTACATGTCAAGACTCAGTATTTTACCTTGGTAACTTGGTTTGATCTACCCCAGGCTTATGGAACATAAGCTGTATGCATCTTAAAAGAAAGTTTATAAAAAATATGATGTGTCAATGTACTTGGGTGCTGATTCGATATGTATTGCGATTTTTAAGTATTGCAATTCTACAAGTATTGCGATTTGATATTGCGATTTTTGTTAACTTTTTTTAACACTAGACCATGGGAAAAAGTTGAATCATACACTTCTAGGGACTTTTAATTTGAAAAATATCTAAAGTAATACAGCAAGAATGTTTGATTTTCAGCATGTGTGTAGTCAGAGATGTCTTAAGTCAAATATACTGTATTAGTCATTGTCAAGAATTATTTATTACATTTTTTCCAGTAACAAAAATCAAAGAACATTGGGTTTTGGCCAGCCCAATTTGTTTGCTTGTGAAGATCCTACACCACTGAAACAGTAACAAGTGTTTAGTTTTGTTGACAGCTGCTCAACACTGAAAGAATGGCATACTATAAATATAACATGGAAACAACTCGAGGTGGTGAGTATGAAATGACACTCATATTGGTGCAGCGGCATTGCAGGAATGTGCACAAGTAAACAAATGTGTGAACAACCAACAAGGTGTGCTTTATTTAGTCTGTGGTGTCTCTAATCATTGACAAAATACTGCAAAATGTTAATTTCTATTTGATCTCACCTCTTCTGAAGAACTCATTTCACTGGCTTATTGGTGAAAGTTAATGTCCTCCAAATGCTTTGCTTCCCGTCAGCACCTCGTTTCACCTCTGAAATCATCAAATAAAGAGACTGGTCAGAGCAGCAACATTCACTAAAACAATAAAACAGCAACAATACTGTGGCTTGTAGGCAGGGCTCTCCTCGAACGTTTTTCACCATCCTCCTGGAACCGTCCCGAATTTAAAAAAAAAATCGGTGTTTTTCTACATTATTATTAGTTAAAATAATTCAGTGACCTTTAACATAAATGAAACATTAGAAGTGATTTGTTTATTTCTGTTCATAAGTATATAATTTATTCAAAACATTTTTTTTATTTAAAAAAGTAATTTTATTGTTTTTTTTATAATTAGCATGTTTGTTTTGATTTTGATGTTAACAATGCAGCCAAATTTAAATAAAAAAAAAAAGTCAATAAGACTAATGTATTAATGTAAACCCTGCGAAAGATATACCGACGACGAAAATAAGCCCTCAATGGAATACAGTTCACTCAGGTAACTCAGGCAAAGGCTGCAACACCGGAGGACACTTTTAAGGGACACAGAAATTCCCTCAAGACAGTGACGAGGCCAAAAAGATACAGAGGGTTTGATATTTTATAAAAAATAATAAAACAAAAACATTAAGAAACAGCTTGGATGCAGTCCATTTCTTTCTTAATGCAATGCAGAGCTATTCAATTGTCAAGCATATACATTGGATTGATTTTAATAACTTTAACCCTCTGAGACCCACAATAGACCCATTTGTCTTTTTTAGGGGGGTACAGGGAGTCTTTAGGGGGAGACAGCAGGTCAACAGTAGATGTCACAGAAGTGGTGTACATCATCTGAAAGCTGGGAACCTGAAGATTAATTTGAGGTGCAGCTCAGCACCGTGTGTCAAGTTGTTCTAGTCATAAATCAGAGAAAAACACATCAATTAATTAATTAATTAATTGATTAATTAATTAAAATAAATGTTGAAAGTGTATAAGGGTTATATCACCAGATTTGATGCTCAATTTAACCTTTTTTTTTTTTTTTTTTTTACCTCTGGAGAATTGATAAAAATGATCAATAATCCCTCCAAAATACCACATTAAGACACCAAGACCTTGAGGAACACCATAGAAAAAGCAATGCTGTGATTTGGAATCAAAAACATTTGACTATTGTGTAAACTGCACAGAAATCCCCTTATTGTCAATCTACCTAGTGAAACCATCCATCCT
>CAKAOI010047578.1:122770-139206 GCA_916701655.1 Sebastiscus albofasciatus
TTGGCATTAGTTACGTTTGTTTTAACATCATCAGTCGGTACATTTACTGGAATCCCTGTGACGACTCCCCTGACTAGTTTTTTGTCACCAGCTAGGGAACACTGCACTTTCCTGCCATTTATTTTGTCCATTCTGATTGCTCTCCCTTGTTGTCCACATACTATAATCAGAAGTGATCCATTTCTCAACAGCATTCTTTATCTCTCTGATTTCCTTACATATAGATCTAGTAAGCTGTATTGGATTCCATTCACCAAAAGAAGCCCGTCTTGCGCAAGTTTAACAATTACCTTGTAATCATCTCTCCTCCTTGCTGTTACACCTTCTCTGTCAACATAACACTATCATCCGATTTATTATTTAGATTCTTTTTACGTTTCTTTTTCCGAGCAATATCACATTTTCCATAACTCCTGTCACCTAATTCCATCTCGCCTAACTCGCTTCCTGATCCGTCACTTCCCTCTGCCATCTCCTGTCCAGTCCCAGCCCATTGTTGCCAACCAACCACTCCACATCACCAATGTCCACTGACACATTTTTGGTGACTGTTGGACTCCGCCAGGGTTGTCCCTTGTCACCAACTCTATTTGTGATATTCATGGACAGGATCTCAAGGCGCTGGGGAGAGCATAGGGTCTGGTTTGGAGACCTCAGAATTGCATCTCTGCTGTTTGCAGATGATGTGGTTCTGTTGGCTTCATCAGACCATGACCTTCAGCACGCACTGGGGTGGTTTGCAGCTGAATGTGAAGCGGTTAGGATGAGAGTCAGTTTCTCCAAGTCTGTGGCTATGGTTCTCTGCCAGAAAATGGTGGATAGGGTTGGTTACTACCCCAAGCAAAAGAGTTAAATTATCTCAGGGTCTTAGTAAGGCATTGTCACATCATAAAACTGATTTATTTTCAACTATGATTTGTAACAGTTTAGAAGGTAGACAAATGTTGTCCTGCTGGGGCATCAGATTAGAAAACACTTGTGTGTGTTGTTCTAGAGAGCATGGACAAACAAGGTGTTTAGTTGTAGACGGGTGTGACAGGTGGGGTCTGTGAATAGGAGTAAGAAGATATTTTTATTTTCTCTAGGGAACAGTACAAAATAGGGATTACAGTATTCCACAAGCAGCCATTAGTACAGTGGTGGAACAGTATAAGTACTTCGGTACAGTTTGACAATAACACAGATGAAATAGTTACAAAGCACCAGCAATGACTTCCTGGGGAATATGAACTTATTTAGGGTGAGTCATGTTTAGCATTCTACAACTGCTTCATAGAGAGTATTATTACTCTTTCACGATATGTTGGTACCAATTACTAACTATCCAATAAGTAGAGTTTACACAATGTTGTAGGTATATGTTCCAAGATCTTGGGTCTCCCTCTAAGGTCTCTGGTTACCAAACAGAAGCAACGCACCCTTCAGATGGCCAGTACAATTCTCCATGATCCAGCACACATCTTGTTTCAGGCCTTGAAGTAGCTCACCTCTGACCAACGTGTTGCCCCACGTACAGAATAGGAGTCAGTACTTCATACATATAAATATACTATGTATAATATAAATAAACAACCCCTTTGTTTAGTGAACTCTAGTATTTTAATAATTTCTTATAGTATTTTAATAATTTCTTATATTGTTTTATTCTATGTTTTTCACAGAATCATTTTGGATAAAAAAAACAAATGTATTCTATAGTGTCAGTAGGAATATTGCTGGAAGCTCGCAGTTTATGTGCTTCTGGTGTGAAGAGCCAGGCTTCGGCTTCCATTCCCTATGTGAACCCGCCGTTAAAGAGAATAAATAAAAGCTTTTATCGTTGGGACAAACAATTCACCACCATAGCAGCTCAAAGACTCACAGTCACACAAACAAATGACAAAAAAGAACAAACTAATTTTGAAAAAAAATTGTGTTAGCATAATTCAGGATGCAAAATGGGCCAGTAGTTTTGTTTCAGCTGTAACCCAGAATCCAACAACACACACATTTTCTGTTGCTGAGCTTGGCTCTGAAGACATGAAATGAAATTTACAGATATATTAAAGTGCAGCACAAAGCAGCCACAACACACAGTGATGCATCATTTGAAGTGATGCAACAAAATGACCCAACAGCCCTCAAAAAAAGGTGATCACAAGTCATGGTTCCACTGTGGGTAAAACAAAGAAATGTTGAGCAGGGCAATCGCAAACTGTAAAGTGTCTATGAGAGCGAGGCTGCGGTTTGTCTGCTAGTGTAATATTGTACTAAACAAGTGATAACAAGCTGTTACAATAATGACTTCACTCCATGTTCCTGGCGAGAACAGATTTGAGCTGAAATTCAGCTCAGCCTGTGCATATATCAGCAAATGATCTCTACTTCTTTAATGTCCTCTTCATTGTTCGCCTCATGCTGCTGCTGTATCTTCTCTTCACCTTCTGTCTTATTCCTCTCATGTGCCTCCCTGTCCTTCTCCTCTTTCTTCTTCCTCTCCTCTTCTTCTTCTTCCTTTGCACCTCCCTCTATTTCTCCTTCCCTCTCCTCCACCATCGTCGTCATCCTCCTGTCTTGCAGGGCGCAGGGCAGACAGTTTGCCAGGAAGAGGACAGCAGAGAGACAGAGCAGAGAGAGGACAGCACCCACACCCACCTCCAGCTCTCGAGCCCCCTGCCCTTCCTCCTCCTCTTCCCGCCTCTCTCCTTCTTTCTCCTGGCTCGGGGAGAAATACACAGCGCCCTCCTCCTGGCTTGGCATCAGCACAGCTCTCTCCAGATTGTTCCGACTGACCATCCCTCCATTCCCCACCTCGTTCCAGTCTCTATCAGTTCTCTTCCCACCGATTTTGTCGTAGTAGTCACTGCTTACGTTCTCACTTTCGTCCTCGTCAAAGTTCGACGCATAGATGTCGCTGTCTGACTCAACCAGCGTGTCGGAAATGTCAAGCTCAAACTTCTCGCTTTCCTCATCCTTATCTCCTACTGGCTGCAGGAAGCCCAGGTCTAGGTTGACTCTTATCCAACCAGAACCTTTTGCCAGCCTCCTGGCCCCGCCTCCTCCTCCTCCGGTGTCCGTCCAATCCCCGTTGCCTTCACTGATAGAGTTGGAGGTGATAGGCTGGACGGCGCAGGTTGAAACCAGAAGTTCTGCACGCAGTAAAGGCCCACCTCCATCGCCCTGGGCAAAGATGCGTTGGCTGGGGCTGGGCGTCACAACAACCACAGTCTCAGCCAATGAGGAGAGACGCAGGAAAAAAGGAAGGTCGTTGAAGGAGGAGAGGAGGGAGGCGGTGTCGTCACTGAACTGGAGCCAGACGCTGATGGAAGCCTCCTGGAGAGACATGACAGGATGTGAATGGAAAGATTATTAGATCTCACACTCACACTCTCACTCGGCTGCCTAAGAAGGGAGACCTACAAGACCTAAAAAACTGGAAGCTGGTTTCTCTTTATTTTTAGTGCCTTCACAATGAACAGTTTGTGTTCACACATCATAAATTGCCTTTCTCTCACCTGGTGATGGTTGTACAGGATGTTGTAGGCTGTTACTGTTGTTGTGACAATGGACGGGTGGGTGGGGCTAGCGGTGACTGACATGCCGAGGCCGCTGACCACCTGCACAGACAGGTCCCCGGGGGTAACGGGGTCAGAGGTCACAGTGATGTCACATCTGCCCAGCACACCATCCCACTGCTCAGAGACAACCTGAGAGAAAGAGACAGATGATGATAATAATGATGATGATGATGATGATGCTCAGGAAGTGAAGATGTCCAACTGAACTGATGTACAACTATCACCAACATAGAGAGATGTCTGTCCTGGTTGTAAACCAATCAGGTTGTTCTGGGTCCCAAGGGAAGCCACTCGAGGGTCCTCTACTCTCAGCCAGTTATGGACCAGCTCTGTAACATCCACGAACCAATCAGATGAGCCCAGGAGGTGCATGGTTCTGCCATGAGAATCCCTAGCTCTGAACTGAGTCAGAACCTGGACTGAGGAGCGCTGATACACCGGTACACACCTGAAGAGACAGGACGCACAATCCATCAGAGAATATATCAAAAGTTATGCATAGTAAACTTGGATCTCTGTGGAGTTTCTGGCCTCTAGTAGCACAATGGAGCAATGGATTTTTCTATGAGTGGGTCCCCACTTTGTTACTTGTGCTCGCACACAAGGGTGGACTTGGCACGCGCACATAAATGTGGATGACAAGTGTAGAGATGGGTGATACCAGTTTTATATGATAGTGATATTTTAATGCAGATCGTTTCTTAGTTGGGTATGTGTTTTTTTCAAAAATAATGGTAATTTTTTTAAAGTAAAAAAAAAAAAGATCATTTCACTAAAAGACAAATCACATGACACATACCGGCCATTTAAAAAAAAAACAAAAAAAAAAGAAGCAAATATGAGTTAAATTAACTAAAAGTGTTTGTACCACTAAGTTTTTTAAAAAAAAATAGTCAGAGAGAAATACTGATTAAATAATAAAGCTCCTAATATTTATTGTTTTAAAATGTTTGAAGAGGTTGCTTGTGTTGCTATGTAACACTTCATTGTCACAAATAGGGCATCTTGCTCTACTTTTATCTACAGGTGTCAAGTAGCACCACATGACACCATGTTCCTTTCTGTCGTTCTCTCACGTTTCATCTGGAAGTGTGGGATTGTGCGCTGCTGTGCGCCAGGTTCTGATGCCGCATGGTTTCCACAGTCATGTGACACGTGCCATCTAAATATGTCAGGGCTGTTTTGTCACTAACATTATACAAAAGTAATGACAACGTTTTATCCCTACTATGATGATAAGAGCATTCATTCAACACTCACCACAGGACCACAAAGACATTTTGGTAAGACATCACACATTTTGCACTCAGTTCCAGCTTTAGCTCCAACTGTAGTCTACAAGGCTCTACATCACGGCTGCTCCTTCGTATCCAGTTGTGATGGCCTTTCATTTACACCGTCTTTGGTGAAAAGTTACAAAATCGAGTGATTGTTCTGTGGCATATTTTTTTAAGAGTGCTTGACATTGACTGGTAGGGTTTCACAGCCTGTCCATTTAATTATATACTTAAAGGAAACACTGGGGCTAAAGAGAACTTTCAGAAACACATACGTAGACAAAAGCCTAGAAAGAGGCTAAAAAAACACATTGGTCTCCTGTACCCTTCCTTCGTGAAGTGGTTCCAGCCATCAATAGCATTGAGTACGGGGTCTGACAAGGACACTCGCAGGGGCACTGAAGGAGCCCACACCTCCACACACACAGAGCCACGGAACGCACCCAGTAGAAACTCCACGACTGCACAGGTGTTACCCAACCCTGATTCGCTGCCATCCACAAAGACGGTTGAGCAATCGCTGGACACCTGTGGTTATGATAGACACAGACAGAAGACTCCAATGACACTGGCGATTAAAGGACATTAGTACAAGATGGATTTACTTTTCTCGTGTTCTAATTGAATATTAAAATATAACAATATTGTTTATTTAAAGCTGCAGTAATCAATATGTTTCCAACATCTATTGGTTAGATAACCAGGCTTGGCGAGTAACGTGACATAGAGTGGTATTATGTAATTAGGATACAAAAAAAGATAACCGTATTCTGTTACAGTTACAGAATAAAAGGACAATCAGATTAACAATATATTAGGTCAAAATGAGGATAACTAGCAGGATTACAATTTTAAAATAGGTATACCTTATGTGTATTATAATATTATTACTGCTATTATTATTATTAGTAGTCATATTTCTATTATTATTACTGCTACCATCACTGCTATTATTATTATTAGTAGTATTATTGATATTACTGCTACTATTAGTAGCAGTAATACAGTATATTAATTGGATTATGAGTTAAGATTTGTCTTGGCATAGCCAGACCTATCTCCACAGCACTGTGTCAGCGCTAAAGAAAGGTCTAACTCCACACATTATCATTCTGGTAAATGATGAAAAAACTCTCTGGCCTGTTTGTATTTCTTTAAACACAATCACAATTGTCTTGGGCGGCGCTAACCCCAGGATGCAGTGACGCAGATAGTGAAAGGGGAGGAGAATGCCGCCTGAAATACGTGGTCATTGGCAGGTTTATACACACAGTCTACATCCTGTGACATCAGACAATGTTTTGGCTAAAACTGTCCCAGACAAAGATAAGGTTATTCTTCTGAACCTGGGCAACATAATTAACAAGCATACTTGTGTTTGGGTAATATCAGACTGATCTTAGAGAGAGATTTGTTTGTGTTTGACTGTGTGGCACCTTGACAGTGTTCTCGTTGGTAGAGTGGCACTTGACTGCAGAAGTGACGTCTGACACCGTCCCATCGCGGTTTATGGCCAGCACAATGACAGGAAGTGACACCGGCTGGTTGGTCAGTATGGCTGTGTTGATGATCGTGTTAGTCTGAGGATAGAGGATCAGAAAGAAAAAATGTTTAAACAGATCATGGTTAAAGAGATCAGATTGGATGGATCTTTTGAAAGAGTGTATAAGTGATTATCAATGGATTTAATTTCATTGAATGAATGAATGGATGAAGTACCTCTGTGATGGGAGCGATGCTAAAGATGGGTCTATCAGCAAATGAGAAGATGCTCACTGCTGCTCCATGTGGCGATAGGTGGTTATTACGCCCGGAGTACTCCACCCACCAGTTAGCAGACACCGTCATGGCAACACCGAAGCTCTGCCTCAGGCCGTCGACTGACAGACACACAACCTGCTGGAGTAAAGTGGGACTGCAGGGCGACAGAGATCACAGACTAAGCAGCCGGTCATTACCATGTGTATTAAAGTACTGACCTTAATACATCATTATGTAATTTCTATCATTTCTAAACCAGAACTGTTAAAGTCATGCTGAAGAAAAGTCAACACTCACATATTTGCAAATAATTGGTTATCTCTGAAAACTAAATCAACTCTGTCTAGTCCAGTGAACAGTAGCCAACAATACTATTTTCACCCGGGTGTATCATAGCAGAGACAAACACCCAGGTGTCCATAACAAACAACGCACACATTAGATAATGTATGTGTATATGTACTGTATGTATATTTTTCCTAAACCTAACCAAGTAGTTTTGTTGCCTAAACCTAACCAAACTGCAACTAAATACCCTGGCCTCCTGGGTGAAAGTCCTCCCTGTCACCTGTTGGTCGAGCAAATTAATCATGTGAAAGCCTTTCGTTGCGCCTACCAAGATTTGACCAATCATAATAGGTAGAGCTACCATGAAGGCCCCAGAAGCCACCCCCCTGGAAATGAACGTCATGTCTTTTGAATGGAATGTTGCAAGTACGCGGTAGCGAGCCAGCACCCTAGCAGGCTAATCATGAAAATGTCATATACACGAAACCTGGCTAACTTACTCCAGCTGAAGTTACGAACAATTCTCCATTCATAACAGCTAACGTTAGCTGATATATAACTACGCTTTATTTTAGGCTGCTGACAACACTTAGATGTGTTAGCCAGTTTGCTTACATAGGAAATCATGTACAGTTAATAACAGGAATAGACTTCTTGGTGACAACCAAGAATAGTTTGGTGACTACTGGAGAGACAGTTGACGGCACCCGGGACAGTTTGGGTTAGCACCCCAATCTGTGTTTGTGAGAAAGAAACCCAACAAGCTACGGAAAGGCCTTGTGAAACATACCCCCAGGAGATCCCGAGAGGGGAGGATGAGATCTCCAATAGGACGAACAAAAGGTTATTGACCCACTCAAACGAGTTGACTATGAGTATAAGATGCATTTGCGGAAAGCTGTGCAAGAACCAGCGAAGTTCAAACCCCGGCTACTTTCTCATCACTACCACACAGTGGTGGCCTAAAGGTTAGAGAAGCGAGCTTGTGACCGGTAGGTCGTCGATTCAATGATTCAGTGACCGGCAGCAAATTTGGGTGGGGAAAGTGATAAAGCCCCTCCCTCATTACCACCACTGAGGTGCCCTTGAGCAAGGCCCTTAACCCTAACTGCTCCAGTGGAGCTACTCAGTGGCCAGCAGATCAGACTGTGGTTGTATTGGGCAGCTTCCAGGTGTGAATGTGTAACTGTGTGAATGCGATCAGGGCGTTCCTGAAAAAGAGTGAATCTAAATAAAGGTAACCCCCCCCAAAAAAAACAAAAAAACACAGCAGATCAATCACTGAGTGAAGTGGACGTGAGATGTCAGATGGTGCGTTTCTAAACTGATAGAGGAGATATGCGCACACTTTGATCTATGCAGTGTTTCACTTTATCTGAGCTTTCAGTCTAACAGACCTTCATCAGAGCATGCAATGATTATGGGTTTCTGAAAGTTACAGAATCTGATGGTTGCAGGCCTCCATAATTTAAGTTCAAGTTGAAATGAACGCTTCAAAACACTTGTTGAAAGCTTACTCAGACTTATGGTTCACCTCAACTGCTGTGCTAAACACCAAGTGCTTCAACAAATAAGTCAGTGAGTGTTGGAAACTGGTCTTTGTTTAAGCCTTTGGCTGTCTGAGTGCTAAAAATCATTTGCTGGCTATTGGTGTGTAAGAGCTGTCACTATGGCTGAAGGTGTTGTTCTCAGTTATCACGAGATTAGCTAAAGGAACTCAATCCATTTGCCTGTCTGCTTTTTGACTGTAATGGTTCATGGACACACTGAACTGAGGTGGAATCGACCTACTTGTGTGTGTGCTTGGGTGTGATGTGTTTATGGCAGAGGATGGACACCACGTCGTGTTTGGAGCCTTGGTTTCTCTCCAGGGTCACTGCCCACAGGTCAGAGGTCAGAGTTCTCTGGGCCACCATCGACACCAAGCCCTTCTTTACCTTCAGCCTGAAGACACACACAGATTTTCAATATAAAACTACAAGAGTGTGTTGGCAGTTAGTGATCCAGACTGTAATACAAGACAGCATTTTAAGAAAGTGAAAGTAGGGTTGTACTGATATAATTTTGTGTTTACCTTATAATAACAAACTCAGCACTGAAGTTGGCTCTCAGATTCACAGAGACTCTGATTGGCTGTCCTATCAGGATCGGGCCCATGTGATAGCGAATCATGACATGGGGGTCCAAGCTAAGCTCCTCCTCTTCCTGCCCGTTCAAACAGGTTTCTTCTTCTTTGGTCCTGCTCTGCTCCCTCTCTTCCTTCTCCTCTTCCTCCTTCAGTGTCACTGCTTTGATATGGACAAGCTGCCTCTGGGACTGAGCTGCTCTGTCCTCCACACATCTGGATGGATGGTCAATTGGTGCAAGGAGATCAACAGATGTTGGAGAATGACAGACAGAAATGAGTTCTCGGGCAGCAATGAAAAAACTTAAAACTCAAGGAGTCGTTCTACATGTTCCTATCCATTCACATACCCTGGTGGTGTCAGGTTTAGGTCAGCCACTGTGTCGGAGGAGGAGTAGTAAAGCTGTATTTGGTTTCTCCTGGGAACCCGTTGGCGTCTGAAGGCCCATGAAACTTCCTCCTGGGTGTCCCCATCATCACCTATATGGAATCTGAAAGAAGGCATAAACTAATCTGTCATACAGGCAACTGATCAAAAGATCATCATCATCATCTACAACTCATAGAGGAATACAACGATCCATGAAAACTGCTTCAAACATCTGTCCATGCACACTTTTCTTGTTATAACCGAACCTCTTCCTCAAGCCTAAACATAATGTGCTTCAACAACATTTTCATATCCTTATATCAAACCTTTCTTTTTTTTTTCTGTGAGGTTTGCCCATATGAGTGTTCCATGATGGATTCAGCCTCTCTTAACTGCACAAACTTGTTGTAAATTGCTTGTTTCAGCCTGATGAAGCTGTACATTAGTAGGTGCACGTTTGTGAGATTTGATCATAAGCATAATTGGTTCCCCTACATATCTTTATATAAGGCTGCTTTTTCTGCTTCATTTGTGGGAAAATTTCATTCACAAGATGTTATCCAAGAATGAAAAGAAGAATTTCACACTGCAGAGCTTCAAATCAGCAGATGAAAACACAACACATTCAACAGTGTCAGTAGTCTGTTATAGCTGTGTCATTGCAGACCCATACCATGACAGAAACAAAGAAGGAATGATTTGACATTAAGTTAGATGCCTTGCTAAAGCAAAGCAGTCACTGACTTAAATGGGAGGCAGTCAATGGGATGTGACAGTCAAGGATGAATGTAATGAAGTAATGTTACAAGAATGTGTAAGAATTAAAAAAAGTTTAGAGAGAGAGTTTAGGATTTTTGCTGCAGAATCCAGATGGAATGACGGAGCTCTGCGTGGAGTATTCTTGCATGGTTTGTGTGAACTATTGAAGAATTAACTTGCTACGTGATGAAACCAACTCTCTCGATTCTCTCATTTCCTTGTCCATTGAAATGAACAACCGCCTGTGGAAGAGACACCAGGACAGAAATTTCAAGCCCAAATCTGCTGAATTCTTGTGTCTCACCCCCAACTCTTGTAAGAACAGCCTATAGACGAATCAGGTGACCGCTTTGTGTGTTCCGCCACCTAGCGCTGCCGCCATTACTGCGGTGACAAGTCATAGTGATTGCACTGTCGGCTAACAGTGTTAACTGGTGACTTTAGGCCAAAAGTGTCCGTGGTTGTTCGTAGTAACTTACAAACGCAAGCTACTCTTTGTCTAAACAAAGCAATGCGAGGACATTACTCAAGGAGCGGGATGCAGCTTTCCGGTCAGGTGACAAACAGGCCTGCAGTGAAGCATGGGGGAAACTCAAGAGAGGCATCAGGGATGTAAAGCGCAAACACAAACAGCTCATTCAGGATCAATTTAACAACAACAACAACAACAACCCCCGCAGCATGTAGAACGGTATCAAGGCACTGACTGACTGCAAAACCACCAATCTGCTGCCAAGTGATGCCAACTGCCACACTGCCTGATGTCCTGAACCAGTTCTTTGCCCGCTTTGACATTCAGAGAGGGGGTTCTGTGTCTGCTCAATCTGTTTACCCACCTGTAGAGAGGCTACACTGGTTCTACAGCACTACCAGGTGAGGACCACCCTGAGGAAGGTTAATGCAAGCAAGGTGGCAGGCCCAGACGGTGTGCGCGGCCAGGTACTGAAAGCATGTGCCGATCAGCTGACAGAAGTGTTAATATTCAAATATTCAACCTCTCATTACAACAAGCTGCTGTTCCAACATGCCTTAAATCCTCCACTATCATCCCTGTGCCCAAACAAATCATATGTGAGAAGTGTCTGAATGACTATCGCCCAGTGACACTAACACCCATAGCCATGATGTGCTTTGAGAAACAAAGGAGATGGTCATTGACTTTAGGAGAACAAAGGAGAAAGTCCATCTCCCCCTACACATACATGGAGAAGCAGTGGAAAGTGTGGAGAACCTAAAGTTCCTTGGATTCAATATGTTAAAACAGCTGACATGGGCCTGCAACACCTCATACCTGGTTAAAAAGGCCCAACAAAGCCTCTTCTTCCTCAGGAAGCTCTATCACCGAACTTACAAAAAAAATCTTTATTATTCCGCCTGCTCCTTCCACATTTTTCAACGTACAAACTTCATTCAAACATCAAAATGTTCAGCTCAATTAGAATATTAAAGATACTACTTTTCTCATTCATAACTTTAATATTTTCAGGAATATTAAACAAAAACTTAGAGAGTACAAAAGGCAGTTGGTTCGGCAGGAAAAATACAAAAAAAGCCAATCTACAAAGTAAAGTTGCAAGGAATAAACTAGAATCCTTCAACACTGGAAAAAAAACTTCTCACAACAGAGGGCGACAATGGACTGACACAGTGTATTTAGTCTGTGTTTCCCCCTGTCTCTGAGGAGATGAGGATAATTAGGTGCAGGTGAGGATAATTAGGTTCAGGTGAAACCCATGGGGGCGGGCTCCAAAGGTCACAAAGGCGGGAAAATTCACAGGTAGAAAGTAAAACTAGACATGACACACAAAGGGAGTATAACAAATTAAAACAGGAAAAACTAAACGAATGAATATCACAGAAAACCCCAAAACCTAGAAACCAAAATGCTCAAAAATGCTACAAAATCAGAGGCCATTAAAAGATAAACACAAGATAGTCTAAAGTCTTAACAAAAAGTCCAAGAACCCTACAACAGTTTTGATAAAAATGTAAATAGTTCTGTTTTTCTGTTTAATAGAGACTTTATGAAGAGATTTTTTTTCTTTCACCTGATGCCTTGAGCCACAAATGTGAAAATATTTGCACATACAAACAAAAATGGACAGTAAAAAAGTTCTCCATTCTGAGTATACTAGTTAGTGAGCTGAACTGAACGTTCAGTCGTGTTTCAGTGAAGTGAGTGGGACAATGTGTAGTGCAGTCGCACATCCCGTTAAGCACTGAACGATTCAGTGAGCGAATCTTTTGAATGAACTGGTTCTAGAGATTCAGCACACTGAAAAGAACTGCTTTGCCAATCACTATCCAGAACCTTTCCACCTCCTCAGGGTACCATCAAGAACCCCTTAATGGTTTCATCTAGAACCCTAAAGGGCCTTTCAGACAGGACATGGTTTGCTCTGCGCAGGCCGCTGGGTTCAATGCACATAGCGAGCTGCACGCTGCAGCGAGCATCCACACGCCCACGCTTTGCTCAACACAGCAAAACACCATCGAGGCACGGCACAAGTCATTGAAAATAACGAGTTTCAGAGTGCAGTATTGTTGTTGTCACGTTCTGTCTGAAAGGGCATTAAAGGGCCAGGGCTGACGTGGTGCAGCGCAACCCACAACAATCATGGCTCACAGTCACAGTTTTTTGAAGGGTGTGGGCTGGGTTGTGGACGTTCCCTTTTAGCACCCACGGTTTCAACAAGAGAGCTGATGAACTGTTTCTTCCAAAAAGGGTTCTTTGGATGAAAAGGGTTCTTAATGGAACCCCTTAGTCTTACAAAGAACCCTTGAAAAACCTGGTTCTTCATAAAAGTTCTTCAGAAGCAAATGGTTCTTGCTAGAACCTCAGCACTTCAGGAAGAACCCGTTTGTAAATAGACAAAGAGTATAGAAGCAAAGAGACATTTTTTTTTTTTTTAAAAAACAGCCACTGCTGCCATTTTGGACTGAAAACGCTGATGTCGCAATGGAACAAACAATTGACTTTCACGTCTTGGCCACATACGTTCTTTGGTACCAGGGTGTAAACATGTTTATTTCTGTTACAAAGTTGGATATTTGAACATGGGGGTCTATGGGGTTAGACTCGCTTTTGGAGCCTGCCATCTAGCATTGTTCACAATGATAATTCATAATTCCCCCTTCAAATCACAATTATCTGATTACAACCAATAAAAATAAAACAATTATTGCTTGTTGTTTAGGCTACCTGAAAGGTCCGATTTTTTGAGTGGCAGTGCATTTCGCAAACACCAGATTGCGGGTTGCCCCTCCTCTTTCACTCAGTTTACAGCCGGTGTTCCGCTTTAACAAGTGACCGTGTGAGCTAGTATCTCTCAACCGAATGCTTCGTGGTTGCTCTTAGTGACGGCAGCTGTTGAAAACACAAACAGAAAGCCTTGAATTCTACTTTACTAATTTGAAATAAATACTAATCTTTGTTAATCTAGACCACTACAAGCACACAGATGCAGTTGGCTGAAAGTCACCAGGTAACACGGTCACTCATTAAACTGAAATACCGGTGCATTGCACGGAGGAAAGCCTACTTTCAGCAAGCTGCTTTTAATGTAGGTTAAGATTTTTTTAAAAATAAAGGCGAAACAAAGCAGTTTGTTTAAAAGTTTGTCACAAAAAAACGTTGTGAGGAGCAGGAGAAAGAGAATACAGCTCAAATTCAGCCATCATTCTCAACCTAATCCTGCTCCAGTTTCTCCTCAACAAGTGCCAAGTAATAACAACACGTATGTGGACCCCCCGTCACCCTGCTGTTACCCAACAAGCTGCACTGTTGAAAGACTCCTTTCAACTGTCGGATAAAAACTGGCATCAGGTCATCATACAGACTGAACTCTTAGTTCCTGCTCTCCTTTGAAAGAGACTATAATGAAATGATTTCAGTGTTCAGCACTGAGCCCCGCCGTCTGCCGCTGTAATCAGCAAAAGTAAGCTAATTTACAATTTTGGACAGTGGTGGCCTATTTTAGTTAACGTATGTGATTCAGAACGTATTAAATAGGGTAACCATGTAAACATGTTCTAGAAACCCAAAATACAAGTATGAACTTGAAAATTAGCATAATATGTCTTCTTTAAGACTTCACCTGAGTGAAGGAGAAGTGGTCTGCTGGCGGTTGACAAAGTTGCCGTGAGGATGTCCCCTCCTTTGCCGTTCTCGCCTCTGCAGCCGGTGACGAGGGTGGATGTTACCGTGCCACTTTTCTAAATCCTGATGTGATTGGTTGATATGTTGATCCTCAAACCAGTCACTGGGCAGTGTCAGAGTTACCACGCACAGTCCTAGAGGAGGCTGGGGACCAGGACGGACATATGCATGGACAGATACATGTTAGAAAAGGGAAATGGTGTAATGCATAAGTGAAAAGGACAGAGAGAAAAAGCACTATAGGTAGAAGCCGAATCTGGTCCTCACCTGTGTGATACAGGAGGCCTTGTGCTCCTCAGTCTCCTTGAAGGCATGCAGGGTGATGCAGGTCCCTCGGGTGCTGGTGTCGCCCCGCGTGTGGAACAGCGCCTTCACCCTGAACCTCGCATGCCTGCCCTCGTCCCTCTCTCTCTCCACATACTCTGAGAGGAGGGAGGCAGACAGAAGCGGGGAGAGAGGGAGGAGGTGCTCTGATATGAGCTGTGGAAACAGAAAGAGATAAGTAGCTATAGTTAGCTGGAGCAGTTTATGTAGTATCAATGTCAACTCACAAGATCTCTGTCCTCTGCTTTTTCTCTTACCTGTGTAACTGAGTAAGGGCCAAATGAAGCCTGGAGACCCGGTCTGGGGTCTTGGTCGGGTGGGGGCACCATGAACAGACTCTGGGAGAAGGAGAAGGGGCTGGAGTTGGAGAAAAGAGGGCCCAGCTCCGCCTGAGACAGAGGGAGGAACTGCCAGGGCGGAGGGACAACTGACATGTGGACCGGCAGGGAGAGAGGGAGAGGAGGCTGCAGGAGGGATGGAGGGACTGCAGGAATAAAAAGGAAAGGATAGGGAGGAAGTGAGAAGCAAAAGTGTTAGAGATTGAGCCATGTTAGAAAGTCTAGAAGACACTAAGGTATCTGAAAAAGCCCCTCTACTCAGAATGTCCTCTGCTTCTTGATCATTCACTCTACAGTTTGTTTTCACATTCATCTGTTGAAGTTTCTCTTTGAATCTCAGTTTAACACCTGCAGGGTGTATATGACATCACAAGTAGTTTGGAGCCAGTCATGGTGCAGTATTCAACTGACACAGTAGGATGTGGAAACTTGAAGCGTGCACTTCACACACATTGAGAGTGTAGGAGACATCTTGTGTCCAGCAGTTTAAACTTTAGAAATGAACAATACAGTATTTATATATTCATATATTCTGTTTAAATGAGAAGAAGAGAAAAGGAGAAGATGTGCTTTTAAGAATTTCTAATCAGGTTGAACTTTTTTGATTGAAAACAATATCCGACAGTAATTATTATATGAAGTGGACAACAACAACAACAACAACAAGGAACAAACAGCACTAAGGTTGGAATGAGCCTGAAAGATTTCCATAAACAGATACATGGGAAGTTGACCTCTGCAAAAGTCCACTCTACTGTGACTCTCTAAAGTATAAAGACAAACAAAAAATCCAAGACTCACCTTCTATGAAAATCCAATAGAGCAGCAGAATGCTAACTCTTCTTCTTCCCCAGCTGACACCCGCCATCACCGCACACCTGATGCAACACAGTACCATGTGACCACCACAAGTCAATATCAAAGTATTCTGCATCAAATATTCTCATCCAGTAGCAACATTCAGTATCAGTGCAGGAAATTTGAATTATTCAACCATATTCCCCTAACCTTGGAGGACTTTAGCACGTAGGGTTACGTTTCCATGACAACAATCCTTAATGTTAAACAGGCGCTTCTAGTTATTGTATCTTAATCATAGTAATATAGTTTGCCACGTGCAAATAATGAAGGAATATCCCGTTAACAGTGGCATCACTGAATGTTGATGAAACAGTCGTCCCTTCGTTGGCTTCTTCTGGATCTTTCAACCGAATCACAGGTCTTCTTCAGCAGATCTGCTGTCAGGATGGGAAGTCTTAAAAGTCCTCGGAATAATGAAAGTTTGAACATCTACAGTTGAAACAAACAGTTGAGCAAATTTCAATTGCTGAAGAAAATGTGATATGGTCAAAAGCTCCAGAACGAAGAAGTAAATGGTCCGTGAGTGAAGATTATTCTTCAACTCATGTTTCCCATGTCAAAGATGAACTGAATAATTTGCAGAAATGTTCAATATGAATGTCTTGCATATATATATA